>CM031235.1:2578516-2724251 GCA_018340775.1 Taxus wallichiana var. yunnanensis
TTTTCTTCTCAAGCATGTATATTAATTTAATTACCTATAATTAAATTAATGCCCATTCTCACAATATTCATTAATAAATACCTTAATTAAATTAATTTCCACCTCACCTAGACACCTCACCCCACCACATCACCTAGACACCTCATCATAGACCTATTCTTAGCATGTTTCCTTTTAACTAGGACTCAATCCCTACTTACCATAACTAACTAAGACTTAGTCTAACCCTAACACTAAATGCTTATTCTTTCTCCAAAACATGCCCACTTACCTATGTGAAAAAATCAATTTTGGATCCACAACAACACACAAAACTAGCCAAAATGATAGCCAAGATCTATTATTTTTGTGACCTAGGATATCCCACCTTAACCAACATCGGTCAACCCGAAACCAACATTGGTTACCCTAAACCGTCGTCAGTTACCTATATTATTTGGGTAACCTTTTCTGGAGGTTGGAAGAATTATTCGAGTTTGGAGAAGAGAGATCTGTATGCAAGCACGCACTAGAGCACTCTTGCAAATCCATACATCTTGAACCAACACTAAGCGTTGATCTGAAGGTCGAATTTACAAGGTAACATTTTGAGAAGCATGGTTGCATAACTGACCACCAAATTCCATGGTTCAACCATCACCTCCATCCAACCACCAGGTATGTAAGTACAAGTAAGTACATTTAGATCTACATCTTTCCATACTTATTTAGATCAGTTTCTTTATCTCTGTTTGGGAGTCCTAGTCTCCTTTGCATCTCATCACCCCTCACCTTCCTACCAATCCCTCCACCTAACCACCTACAACCTCCCACCCTCCATACCCAACTCTAGACACCTCTGAGTATTCCCAACACTATTATCAACCTCACCATTCTCTATCTATTCTCTATGTAATCACAGAGAATCATCAAAACCAAACTTTATTGAGTCTCTATCAACTCAACCCTACCGACATCGGTTAACCTAAACCATCATTGGTTTCCTCTCAACCGACATTGGTAGTACCAAACCAACATCGATCTTTGTATCTGGTAAATCTTCATGTAATAGAAACTTCATAACATTCACCCAAATAACCCAAACCACTCAAAACTTGACCTTGACCTATCCCAACCACCTTATTCACATGTCTAACTTCCAGATCTGATCATAACCTAGCCTATTAGATTATATTTTCTTATTTTACTTGAATGAGACACCTAAATCATATCAAATACAATAGGATATTATTGGTTTATGTTATTTCTTGCATTAAGTTGTGTTAAATAGTGGATTGATAGCCATCTAGGAAGTATCACACTTCTGGATCTAGCATACGCTAGGTAGTCCACTAACATATATTGTTTAATATTCTTCTTATGGTATTGTTTTGTATTCATAGTAGTTCCTCCTAGCAAAAAGGAAGTTATCACAATCAGCACTAGATCGGGAAATTAGAACGCATGCACTCTACCTTCCACCTTCATTCATAGGTATTCCTCCTCACCCTTACCCTATTTGTTTTTCTCATTTGTACACAACTTATTTGCAAAAACATTTTGGCACGCTCTGGGACCCTTGTTTCTAGGTTTCTATCCTTTCATATAGGTTGCATCTTGTGTGTTTCCTTTCTAAATTTTATTCACTAAATCTTCTTCTCTGGTAATCTACTCCTTCTTTCTAATTTCTCTAAATGAAACATTTCTTTTGGTGCATTTAAAAAGAATCATTCTTCTTTCTTTCTACATTAGTGAAAATCATCCTCTCTCCTATTCATCATTTTCTTCATCGAATATAATTATCGATTTGGGTTATAAATTTTTTTGCATTTCATCTTTGTATGTTGCATTATTAGCTCACATTTAAAACTAAGGGCAACCTATACACTGGAAGTCATGCCTAGTTGATGGTTAACACAATTGAATCATAGAAAGAACATTTCTCTCTTCTCTCTCTTTGCCAAACTACACAAATCTGAATTTACACATTTTCTTAAACAACACCTTACCTGGAAGAAGTTGTCAATGATCACATGATCAGAGGATTGATAGTGGGTGCCCAGCTGGTTTCTCTGTCTAGTCATTATCTCAGAGAAAGGACCGCCCCTGCCAAAACATAACCTGAAACCTCACCTTTAGATTACCTCTTCATAGGACGCCTTCCTAACCAAAAATATGTTCTAAAGTTCACAAGTCAGTCTCAAATAGCATAAGATAAAGTAACATAAAATCCACTCATAGGATTACGTGTTTTTCTTAGCTTTCTTCTTGAATTGTGTTTTGAGTTGTGAGGATTACGTTTCTTCATTTTCTTCTTCCTTTCACACTCCCCATCATAGTTGGAGTATTTCAACTATTTCTGAGTGTGTCAGGGCCTCATATCATCATCCCTAGGTCTTTTGGGTTGTTTCTTCATCTAATTTAATTCACAAAAACCATTTTTATTCACTTAGTCGATTTCACATGTGGTGACGGTCCAACGACCATCATTGGTTTCCATCTAATCATCATTGGTTTACCTAATCAGTGTCAGTTACCAACTCTTTTGGTTATTTTACACAAGAAGGGCTTTCATCACCTTCTCTGATCTATTTAAAGTCATTTAGACATCATCATATTCCAAAAATTATGATATCACTTTGTCAAGTATGATTTCCCCATTTCATTTTTCATCAATTCTACTCCTTTTTCTCAAACATGTGTTTTCCATAATTAATATCGATATACTATAACCATCATCGGTCCCCCTAAACCATCATTGGTCATCTTAACTGGTGTCGGTTTCCTTGTTTAATTCTTAATTGAAACATTGACCAAGTCTACCTACTAGTATTTATTCTATCCCATTCCTACTACTTTTTATGTCATTTGTAGAATACAGTTTCACCAGGTCAATGCTAATTCACATGGTGTTGAATCACAACCAAACCAACTCCCTTATATTTCACGCTAGTCTTCAACCACTCCCACCTAGCCCATCACCACCTTCCATCTTATCACCTATGGATCCAACTCATCCTATCACCATTTCTATTGGTGACGAGGAGTTCACAAGACTCCTTGATCAGAATCTCATGGCCTTACAATACTATCTTGCCCACACATCTACTCAGACTCCTCAAGATAGTTAGTGTATGACATGCCTCTATCTATTCCTCCTACCATCTCCCTCACCCATGCATTTCTTACCACCTATACCTCCACTAGTTACTATTAACCCGAACTTTTCCTATATGACTTCAACCCATACCGCCCACCCAACCACTTCCACCATAACTCTATTTCCCCATGGGTAACCCATCCTCTTCCACCATCTACTTTCCCTTCTGCATCATGTACTCCCATGTCACCTTTACCCAAGAAGGTGCAACCCAAATACAATAACCCACTACCCTCTAATAAGATAGTTAAATCAATAAAAACTTCCATTACTAGCTCTTCTACCACACCTTTACCCAAGTAGATGCCATCAAAACCTAAGACAATACCACTTACCAAACCAATGGTCCAACCCATCCCCTCCTATAATGCGCCTCTTCCCTCATGATCATCCACACCTTTACCCAAACCCACACTCACTTCCCATTGTGATCCATTGGTAGGGTCCTATGCCAACATTCTAACCAACCTCTTAGAGACTTCCATCATCACATTACCATCACTTCAACCTTACAACCCTCTCAAACCCAAACTAAAAGGGTTTGATGAAACCAAGATTTGTGCCTATCATCATGTGCTAGGACATGATGTAGAAAATTGTAAGGCTCTAAAAATTGTTCTTCTCCAACTTTTTCCTCCTAAACAAAATTTTGATGACGATGATGACCTTCTTGATGAGGACCATGTTCCACCTTCACTTGTCACCACATCATCATCCTCACTTCTTCAAAACCTACATCTCCACCCCCATAACCCTTTTTTCCACCTCCAAAATTCAAGATCAACATGGTCCGTATCAGAGAGTTGGCCAAACCACCACCCAAATGTACGGTGTGCCTACTCATTTCACAAGGCTCTTCCCCCATTAGGTTTTTACCCCCATCAATCCATTACACTAATCATCCCACACCTTCTCCATTTACCACCTCCCCTCAGATTAACATGGTCTAAGTTGCCACCCGCCCCAAAAGGACAAAGGAAAAGAAAAAACAACTAGCCCATCAACCAACCCCATGCCCAATATACCATCTACACCTACGCCAAAAATCACCATTCGAGGACCCACATACCCTATCTCTGATGGGGTCACCCATCGTACAATGATAAAACAATTACATCAATCCCCTCTAAAGATGTCTTTGTATGATCTCATCCAAACTTCAGAATCTCATAGATAAGCCCTTATGGAGGTTTTACAATCCATCAAATTTTTACCCAATGACCCCACACCAGTGGCCTCCATTATCACCCATAACCACGTGGCCTCGCTTACAAATCATCTCCTTCTTCTACCCCCATACCCACTCATCAAGTCATCACCCTCAATTTCTCTGATGAGGAGATTGTACCTCTCTATTCAAATGACCCTGATCCCACCCTTTTCATTTCCATCTATATCGATAACATATGTATATGCATCATGATCGATGGTGGTGCTAGCATTAACATCATCTCCTCCCACATGTACAATCAAATGTGCATCCCTTCCAATTATATGCATAATAACCTAGTTATGTTGTGCTCCTTCAATGAACCATCACCTCCACCCTTGGCACCATTATTCTCCACATTCATGTGGGCCCTCACACTATCCCAGAATTATTCTACATCTTAGAGGGAGAGTTCTAGTATAACCTATTTCTCAACAGACCTTGGATTCACGTCATGGGTTATGTCCCTTCAACTTTACACCATTGTGTAAAATTCAAACATGAAGGGCATAACTATACCATCCCACCAACCCATCACCATTCAAAACTTGTAACATGTTGTACCAACCTAACGATGTCCTTATACCAGTCAAGGCATCTACCACTACCCCCACTTCTCCTTCACCCATAGCCCCATCCACCAATGCTTCTACACCTCTTCCACACCCAAATATTCTATTCCTACTACCTACTACTAGCTAGCCACTGCTGACCCATCTACTTCCCAACCAACCGATACCCCTCCTTCCCAATCGTCTAGTGATTCATCTATCCCCACTACCCGCATATTACTATAATCCCTTAGAAGGTTTTTTCAATTCCTCACTTTGGGGGAGTACCACCTCTACAATATTAACATATTCCTCACTCCACAGAGTATGGAAACCTACGCCAACACCCTCGTTATGACTATCGCATAGGAGAGGTTTTCCTTATGGTCCTCCCCACCTTCACACTAACTTAACATATGGGGGACTTGATACTACCACTTATTCACCCAAACCTCCATCCCAAACATGACCATTTTCATCTGACCTTCAATCCCTCACTAAACCTCACTTTTCCCACTTTCCTTCATTAATGCACATGGAAAATATTTTTCTTCAGTTTTTATGAAAAGACCATCATTTCATGTACCACCCATAAACACAAAGATCACAGTGGCATTGGCTTTGCTACACCATCTTCCAAGAAGGCCCACATTGACCTCATTGAGGAAGACAAACCTTCTCCACCCCATTCACCAACATCACCACCTTCACCCACGGAGTCCATAGATCCGAATCTATTCCTCCTAAAAAATTTGTGAACATGATTTCCCTAGGACCTCTGACTTATCAACACGATGGTGAGGCTCCTTCTTCTTTTCCTTCCTATATCTTGACATGATCGATGATGATACACCTTCTATTAACGTCATTCAATGTTAGGATGATGAGTCCATCCTCACCTACCTTGGTGTGGAAGATTCTTATATTCACCGGTCATTACCTTCTGAGATGCAAACCATGTTGAACAAATCAACCATCGAAATCAACATTAACACTCAGGATGACCCACACATTCTAAAGATAGGCCAATCTTTAGATGTTGTTAAACAAGAAGCTTTTACTTCTTTCCTCTGAGACCATAGACGTTTTTCTTGGTCCTATGTTGATATACCCAGTATTGACCCAAACATTATGGTCCACAATATCATAACCATTCCTGATGCCAAACCCATAAAATAAAAGCTGCGGAAAATGCATCCTCGCATTACTCTTCTTATCAAAGAATAACTCCAGTGCCTTCTCTCGGTTTCTTTCATCCTACCCATTGACTATCCCCAATGGATTTCTAATATCGTTCATATCACAAAAGTGATAGGGGGACTCCACATTTGCATGGATTTCCATGACCTCAACTTAGCTTTCCCCAAAGATGACTTTCCTCTACTAGGCATTGACCAACTAGTTGATCTCATCACTTCGGCCATGAGATGCTATCACTCATGGATGGTTTCTTAGTTATAATCAAATATTACTCACTCTAGAAGATCAACACAAAACTACCTTCATCACTCCTTGGGGACCTTCTGCTATCAATTCATGCCTTTTGGCCTTAAAAACATTGGTGCTACATATCAGTGAGCCATGACTTATATCTTTCATGACATAATGCATCACATATTGGAAGATTATGTGATGACCTTCTTGCCAAATCCAAACATTGGGCTGAACACTGATATTCCTTAAGGTCATCTTTGACTGCCTCATCAAGTATTGTGTTTTCCTTCAACCTAAAAGTGTGTCTTCACGGTGCTTTCAGGAAAAACTCCTTGGTTTCATCATTTCTTTGTGTGGCATAGAAGTTGATCCTACTAAAGTAAAGGCTATTCTTGAAATGCCTCCACCTACTAATCTCCAAATTCAAAGTTTTCAAGGTAAGTTGCAATCTATTCATCGGTTTATTTCATAACTTTCGACCGACCATTGTCAACCATTTCATCATCTCCTCAAAAAGGATGTCTCCTTCAAATGGGATGATGAATGCCACAAAGCCTTTGACGCCTTAAAAAATACCTTCTTTAACCACCGGTGCTCATTCCCCCTAAATATGACCAACCCTTTTACCTATACATTTCTACTACTGACCATTCCTTAGGTGCCATGCTCACTCATCATGAATGAGCAACATACAAGAACAAGTGGTTTATTACATAAGCCATACCATTTTGGACTACGAAAACTAGGTACACCCATGCTGAAATTTTTTTCTTAGCCTTAGTTTTTGTTGCCACTAAACTTTGTCATTACCTACTCAACCACAAAACCTTTTTCGTCACTAACATTGATCCCTACATTACATGTACGCCAAACCCTACCAACATCAATGTGTTGCATGTTGGCTCATGCTTCTTACAGAGACCTTGACCTCGAATTCATCCACCAAAAATCTATCAAGGGCCAAACCATCACTAACCAACTAGTAGATGCACCTCTCTCTAGAGATCAGCCTTCTAACTTTGATTTTCAGACAAATCCATTGCTACCCTCTCTTTGGATGATACCACTTACCAGATGACCTTATTATTTATGGTTCCAAATTTCAGCATGGGGGTGGTGCAAGGTGTTATCCTCATTCCTCTTGATGGTGAACCTATGCCTTTATCTTTCAAACTAGATTTTGATTGCACTATAACATCACCAAATATGAAGCACTCATATTAGGCCTTCAAACCACCATCACCCTAGATGTTAAATAAATTAATATCTTTGGTGATTCCCAACTAGTTGTAAACCAATTCAATGGTATATACCAGTGTCGTAATGAAATACTCCAAAAGTACAAATGTCATGTCGACATACTTTTGACTACCTTTGACCATTACGAACTTCAAACCACCCCACATTCTACTAATAAATTTATAGATACCATGGCCTTCCTAGCTTCTCAGATACCCACTTTGCCTGTTGACTCCAAAATATTTGTCACAATACAAAGGTTGCAATCACCCTCTTATTTATCTCGAGATGTCAACTCTTTCGAACCATTGCACCTGACCCACGTGACCTTTGGTATAAGTAGTTTGCAGACTACCTTTCCCTTTCCATTCTACCTCCTTCATCTCACTTGTAATGGACAACATGCATTTCTTAAAGGTGTCTCTCGGTATGTCATCATGGGTGGTCTCCTTTATAAACGTGGCTTTGATGGTATTCTCTTACTGATGCCTTACAAGTTTTGAAATTCCTTACACCATCAAGGAAGTTCATGATGGAATTTATGGAGGTCACTTTAGTGGCTTAC
The DNA here is from genome assembly GCA_018340775.1 of Taxus wallichiana var. yunnanensis. Lineage (NCBI taxonomy): Eukaryota > Viridiplantae > Streptophyta > Pinopsida > Cupressales > Taxaceae > Taxus > Taxus wallichiana. Next base: position 2,586,655 of record CM031235.1, read on the forward strand.
TATCACTAAACGCATTCTTCATCTTGGCTATTATTGTCCAACCCTAAACCATGATCTATTTGTGACTATGTCAAACATTGTGTAAATGCCAATAACATGTTAATCTTCATCACACACCTAGTCATGCCTTACACGTTACATGCAGACATTTGGCCTTTCTTTCAATGGGGTTTGGATCTTGTTGGAGAAATCAATCCTCATTCTTCACAATTTCCATCAATGGATTATAACCACTACTTAAATAATACACTAAATAGGTGAAGCCATTCCCCTCATTTCTAAAAATAGAGAAAAATTATGAATTCATAAACCATCACATCATTTTTCACTTTTGTGTCCCTCACCGCCTCATCACTGATAACAAAAATCAATTCAAAACAAAAACCTACGAAATATTTGTGAAGATTTTTGCATTCAACTCGAGTTCTCTCACCCTTACCCCACAAAAAATGGCCAAGAAGAATCAACCAATAAAACCTTGAACAAAATTCTTATGAAAGTAGTTGATGATATTGGTAAGGATTAACATACACCTTTCACATTCCTTTCACCTTGTTGGCTTACTTGCACACTTTCTCTCGTATTCACTTATATTGAATGACGATAACTTTCGCCAAGACCGTTTAGCACAACTTGAGTTTTTAGATCACACTTTCTCTTTACTAAAAACATATCAAACATGCCTATGATAAATTGTCTCTACGGTCAATGTATCAAAAAAAAATTAAATTCTTGCCTCTCAAATTCTAAATTCCATCTCTCTCGCATCTCACTACAAGACATGTTGAATATGATAATTTTCCTTTGAGCACCGTTTAGGATCTGCTACTTGAGTTGTTATCTTGATGAACATCATCTCAATGCTCTTTTTCCATTATCTCCAAATCTACCAAAATGTATCAAACATGCCTATGATAAATGTCCATGAAACTTAGAACCTTCAAATGGGTGACCTCTTCCTAAGGAAATTCAACATGTAACCAAAAGAAAAAAATTAAATACCTCAAGGGTAAATTTGCTCCTAATTGGCTTAATCGATCTATATCGTTACTCATACCTATGGATCAATTGATTATATTATCTTCACCAAAGGTAAACCCAAACTTAACTTAAGTGGACATCCCTCAATGCCTTAAAAACATCTTAAACATATTTTATTGTTGATGCCGAAAAGTTAATTCCTATATCACCTTATGTTTATTGAAAGAATCGATTATCATTTTATAAGCACCATTCACCTTCCATATGTTTACATGTTTTGAGGATCAACACCATAAACAAGAATCATGTGATTACCATCACCTTTGAGCCTTATCTTCATATGAGTACTCAATGTTTTCATCTACATAAAAATAAAACATTATGGCATGATTCTCATGGATAACTTCTTTTCTTATTTTTCAAATATAGACTTTCCTATTTTTTTTATTAGGTTTCTTGTCCATTTTTTAAAATAATTAGTAAGTAAACATGTTGTCATACACTTGAAGTTACGCTACAAACCACTTATGACCCCTTTTGTCCCCCAACTTCACTGCACTTACCCATTTTCACCTCATTTCCTTTTCACCCTAGTTTTTCTATCTACTCAAGGGACTTTCTGTAACTATGACATTTCGTGATCATGTGACTTTATTCACCCTTAGAATAGTCCATTATGCAACGCCTTTAGGGTCTCATGTTCATAATCCAATCTTTGGTATGATAGACTCATTAGGGTTCTTATCAATTAGGCAGCTCTTTTTACCACCTTTTACCATACACCTTCTTCATTACTTTTTGATTCTCCTATACCATACTAGACCATCGACACCTACATTTTAAAATATTTCCACTATCACCTAAGACTCAAGCATCCCTAAAATAAAGACTCAACCATGCCTAAGTGACCTAATTCAACCATGCCTATGACCTAGACTCAATCATGCATAAACCTACCAACCCATTCCTCTACCTCATCATATTCTTCCCTTTATTATGGGAGAACTACATCAGCTTGAGGCCCCTTTTCATTAGGGATATGTAGGCAACACTCCTAGGGCATGGGCCCTTGGAGGTTAGCTCAGCCACTCTTACCCTAAACCATTTTCCCACATATTTTCTATTAAAATTCTACCATAATTAATTTCCATTTTTATAAACACTTGGAAACTTACCACACATACATATTTACCATGTTATCACATCATAAAACATCCAATCAATCATTTCACATTTCCATGATATCAAATATTTTGGAAATTTACACCATAACATACATATAACTCATCATTTATTTCCCATGTTACCAATAACTTGGAAATTAAATCAAAATTAAAATGAGGACTCCATCATGCCTAAATGACTTGACTCCATCATGCCTAAATGACCTGACTCCATCATGCCTAAATGACCTAACTCCATCATGCCTAAATGACATGACTCCATCATGCCTAAACCAACCTAACTCCATCATGCCTAAACCAACTTGACTCCATCATGCCTAATCCACCTAGTTTCCATCCATATACATATAAAAATGGAAATTTTACAACACAAGTACATCATCCATCCAATAAATATCATCATCTATATCACTATGAAATTCTGTGTATCCATCAACTATACACTAATACAAAATAATATAAGTATCTCAAAAATCTCATATATAGCCTCACCATCTTTGACACATAGGCGTTATATGATCAAAATATTAAAAACTCTCAGGTATAGCCTCACTATCATCGCACGCAAGTCGATATATCAAAAAAAATCAAAATGACGATGTAAAGAGACATCACTTGTCATCCCATTTGATGTCCAAGCTGGTCTCATCTATCTCCTCCTCCTCTCCTCCATCCTGGTGTCCTGCCAACATATCTCCACCCTCTGGGTCTAGATCTCACCTCCATCTAGCCTACAGCTGGGTCAAGCCTCCGTGAACTAATGACCTCACCCTAACCTATCTCTGGGCTCGTCGACCCCTATACTCTTTGCACTATGCATGTGATATCTTGTCCTCTCACTCGAGGCCTATGTTGTACCCTGTACTCTGCATAGGAGGGACATCTATCTCGATAGTAGTCAAGTGATCCTGATAGTATCTAGCCTCATTCAAGGCATCCTAAATCTCACCATCGGAAATTTCCGTGGTGGTGTCATAGGTCTCATGTAACAACTGAGAGCTATCCTACTAATAATGGCCTCGGCCCTATCCCTGTGAACCTTTCCCTCCTCCCTATACCATGGGACCCTATTCTTGGGACTTCCTAGTGAGGGTGCATGTGTTATGACCTGGGCCTATAGGGCCACAATCTGAGCCTGTGTAGTGGCCAACTGACCTTGTAGACACTTTCCATCTATGCTATAAGGTGGATACATGTCACCCATCCCCATCCCCACCTTGTGGGTATCTTCCCCTGTCAACTTGGGCTCGCAAGGCTACCACTTGTGCCTGTAATGTGGAAACTTGTGCCTCTGATCTTGTCGCCTACCCCTACTCTACTCCTAATTATGTCAAAAGGGTAGCCACCTGCCCCTGTAATGTGTCCCTCTAACCGTAATGGTGGCTAAGTCAAAATACCCCTGGCCTCGGTGGTGTTTCCCATAGTTGCACTACCCACCACTTCTGTATCTATCTCGTAACCATCGATGTCATCAATGTGTCTGGTCCAATCACCTCCTCCTCTATCCCTATCTCATTTGCCCATCTCTGTTGTGGTAGAGGAATAGGCCTCTCCATGTCATCTCTCGTGTATTGTGAGAATGAATGGAGAGGCATATATCCTGGGGCAGCCCAAACTTTGTCTCCACCCTGTGTATCAATGGTATCATCTCGTGCTCCCCCGTGATTTCCCCTAGTATGATGTCCTCTATCCATCTAAGTAGTTGTAGCTCATCCAACTCCATTATCATGTGCTCATAAGCTATATGAAGGGAAGCCAACATACGGCCTCCAAATGATGTCAACTCCTTACAAACCCTCTAGTATGTGTATGTAATATGCCACATCATGTGTAACCCATCGTGTGTAGCCCTAGCATCCCTATGCTCTCCCCTAGTAGGCACATAATGCCTGTAGCCAACTTAGACCAAGCCCATATCAAATGCATTAGGTCGGGGCATACCAATTGGATGCACACATATGATGTGCTTCATATGCCCAACAGTGAAGAAGAAAGGTACAACACAAACTAAACCTCCGTAGCCTCCCATAGGCCCATAGCTCTTTGTATAACTACACCAAGAATGTTGGTGCCCAAGAAAAATGGGTCATATCCTCCATCATATCATGGAGAACCCCATCAGCACTTGTGGAATCTCCCACCCTCTGCATCTAGCAACATGAAGCAACACACTATTGCCTCCATGATCAATAAAACCAACTCATCTCCTGAGGATGGGCATGTACATGTCCCCATAGCTCAAGCTCGTCTATGGTACCTCATCTCCACCATCCCCTCTCCAAACACCACCAACATCATCTCCTCTAATGCCTCTGAGGAAATCAAATAAACCTACTCTCCCACTATAGGTAGTTGCATGATCCTATATACATCCTCCAGGGTGATAGTGATCTCACCCATCGGTAGGAATGTATTGGTCATTGAATCCCATCTATCGATGAGTGTGACCATCAATCTCAACTCTCAAACTATATGCATGTAGCGTTGGATCCCAATCGGAAAATGTCAATCACATGCCTCCACTCCTCTGTAGTCACACTCGATCATACCACTAGTAATAGAGGTGGTACTCATCTCTCATCCACAGCTGGTCCCTAGCCTACATCTAACAAACCATAACATTATTAAGCCTTGACCATACCCAACATATCTCTTAACCAACCAACCTATTCCCAAGACCCTTACTACTTACTACCCCGTAACCACATCCCAACCCTAAAGACTACTTATTTTCCCCATCCCAATTTCACATCCCTCAACGTGTACCTATTTTTACATATTACCCTACTCATTATCACTAAACCTTCCTTTATATCTCATTGCCTATCTTTCCCTCCCACCCTATCTCATTTATTGACCTATTTTCCCTAGAGACAACCGACATCGGTCACTATTGACTAACATCAGTCCATCATAACCAACATCGGTCACCTAATACTTGATTGATGTCGGCCAAGGCCAACAGACGTCATCCACCCTTGACCATCGTCGGTCATTGTCGCGATGTCAAAATCTATAAACCCCTACCCTATTTTTCAAAAATTCACAAAACTAACCTAAAAACCTACTCTAACCCACCCAAACCTATCCTAGCTTCATTCCCAACCCTATTTAACCTACATTGGACCTTCCCACCCCTCATTTCCTTCATTTTTACCCACAATTTCAAAAATTAACATTACACCCAAATTTTACAAAAAAATTGATTTCAACAAACTATTTCAACAACAAATGTGTAGATCGGATAGAATCCTACCTCATCTCGGTGTCATCAGCATGGTGGTACATATGACCACTGCGCGGTGGTCCACCCAAACCCTCTCCCACCTCTACCATCACCAAATCAACTCCCCACCTCGCAATCAATCAAATCACTCGACCCAATCTCGTGGACCCACCTACCAAATGTCAATCACCCACTATGAGGCTTGCCAACTCAGCTCTCCATCTTGTTTTGTCACTTTCCAACTTTCCACCTCTCCTCATTATTTTCTACAATTAGCAAATGAAAATGATTCCGTAAAAAGTGGAATTTTCCTTTTTATTAACCCTAACCTACCATGATCGATGTTGGTTAAGTTTTAACCGGCATCAGTCACTTGTTATTACCCTTTTTACCCCATTTTTCCCATTTTGACCTCACTTCCTCACTGCCCGATATCCTTTGACCTCACCCACACTTATGGCTACCTACCTACAAGCCCAAACTACCCCTACATTTCCTTAGTTACATCTCAAGATCTATTATTTACCTATACCTTGGCCTTACCCATGTCATGACCTATTTTCCTAAACCTGACCTACTTGGTGTGACCATTGACCTTATGTACTCGTTATACCTTTTGATGTTATTACCTATGTTATTTTATCCTAACAATCATACATTTCCTATTTCCCATGTCGTTTATCCCAACTAAACCTTTGGTGTACCAGAACATACCTAAACATTCCTACACCTGACCTACATTGTGTGTCCGGACCATATCCTATACCTTGGATACCTGACACACTTCACCCTTGTTTGGATAAACCTATCGACCTTGGACGATGTAGAGTTTGCAATCTCTTCAACCTAGTACCATGTTGCAATCTATACATGTGTGTGCATTTGATTTCCATTACCCATTACCCAATTTGACCCTATTACCTATTACCTATTACCCAGTTGACCATCACCCTTTCCCATAGTACTCATACCCTTCCCCACCTACCTTCATTCTACCAACTACACATTTTTCAAACCACTCACCGATTTCGTATAACACCTCATCAATTCCTAGTTTGAGGGGGATCACCTTCACCCACACATGGGGTAATCACTTCCTATTTTTGTCAACATCACTTACCAATACAAGCTACGTGACAAAAAGGGGCAAAATGTAGACACCAAATTTGGGTCACACTCCCCTTCACCCCACATGTATATTAATTTAATTACCTATAATTAAATTAATGCCCATTCTCACAATATTCATTAATAAATACCTTAATTAAATTAATTTCCACCTCACCTAGACACCTCACCCCACCACATCACCTATAACACCTCATCATAGACCTATTCTTAGCATGTTTCCTTTTAACTAGGACTCAATCTCTACTTACCATAACTAACTAAGACTTAGTCTAACCCTAACACTAAATGCCTATTCTTTCTCCAACAACATACCCACTTACCTATGTGTAAAATTCCATTTTGATCCGCAACAATGAATAGAACTGGCCAAAAAGATAGCCAAGATCTGCTATTTTGGAAACCTAGGATATCACACCTTAACCAACATGTGGTCAACCCAAAACCAACACCGGTCACCCTAAATTGTCATTGGTTACCTTATATTCATTTTGGGTAACCTTTTCAGAGGTTGGAAGAATTATTTGATTTTGGAGAAGAGATATCTGCATGCAAGCACGCACTAGAGCACTCTTACACATCCAGACATCTTGAACTAGCACCAAGCACTGATCTAAAGTGCAAGCATTCATGGTAACATTCTGGGAAGCATGGTTATGGTACTGACCACCAGTTCCATGAGATCAACCATGACCTCCATCTAACCACCAGTATGCAGCAAGTACAAGTAAGTACATTTGGATCTGCATCTTTCCATACTTATTTAGATTAGTTTCTTTATCTCTGTTTGGGAGTCCTAGTCTCCTTTGCATATCATCATCCCTCACCTTCTTGCCAATCCCTCCACCTAACCACCTACAACCTCCCAACCCTCCATACCTGACTCCAGACATCTTTGAGTATTCCCAGCACTATTATCAACCTCACCATTCTCTGTCTATTCTCTGTGTAATCATAGAGAATCATCAAAACCAAACTTTATTGAGTCTCTATCAACCCGAACCCTACCGATGTCGGTTAACCTAAACCATTGTCAATTTACTCTCAACCGACATTGGTCATACCATACTAACATCGGTCTCTGTATCTGTAAATATTCACTGTAATGAATAACTTCATATCATTCACCCAAATAACCCAAACCACTCAAAATTTGACCCTGACTGTCCCAACTACCTTATTCACTTGTCTAACTTCCAGATCTGATCATAACCTATCCTGTTAGATTAGATTTGTTTATTGTACTTGAATGAGACACCTAAATCATATCAACTACAGTAGGATATTATTAGTTTATGTTATTTCTTGCATTAAGTTGTGTTAAAAAGTGGATCAAACATTATCTAGGATGTATCACACTTTCCGAAACTAGCATGTGCTAGGAAGTCCACTAATATATATTTTTTAATATTCTTCTTATGGTCTTTTTTTGTATTCACAAGTAGTTCCTCCTAGAAAAAAGGAAGTTCTCGCAATTAGCACTGGATCAAGAAGTCAAAACGTGCACACTCTACCTTCCACCTTCATTCACAGTATTCCTCCTCACCCTTACCCTATCTATTTTGCTCATACATACACAACTTATCAGCAAAAAAATCTCTCTTCCAAACTACGTGATTTTGATCCTTTGATTTGAGACATTGAAACACATCTTCTAATGCTTTTCGCATCACTCCCCACACAAAAATAGATGTGTGGTATTTTGTCATAAAATACTTTTGAAAATAATAAGTGGCTACTAGTGCACAATGCACACACAACAACAAAAAGAAAGGGAACAAGCAACGAGAAAGGGAAACACAAAGAAAGGAAATGCATTAAAGGAAATCCTAGGATAAATGGAAATACTACCTTATTTACAAACACAAGGAAGACTTATTTATAATAGGGCTTCAACCTACTCCCATTGAAATGGTCTCAGTAATGTGTTCCATCTAGCACTTGTAACTGAAAGCACCTAAATCAAGTATATAGGATACAATATATGGGCCCATCCAATGGATTTTGAATTTCCCATGATGGCACAAAAACTTGGAATCATACAATAGAACCATCTTCCCAACCTCAAATTTTTTTTTCTTGATGTGTCTATCATGCCATGCCTTCTACCTAGATTTTTCTATTTTCTAAATCCAGAGAGAAATATCCCACCTCTCATCTAACTTCATTAACTTATCAATCATCTCCTCAAGCACTTGTTCATCAACTAATCATCATGCATGTAATATACATAGTGATGGTAACATGAATTCAATGGGTAACACTACTTCCACACCAAACACCAATTGAAAATGTGTGGCCTTATTCATTCTTTTATAAGTAGTCTGGTATGACCATAACACAACAAGAAATTTATCATCCCAATATCTTCTTCCTACATCACAAATTTTTGTCAACATGTGACTTAGTATCTTTTTAAATGCCTCGGTGGTTCCATTATCTTAGGGGTGATAAGGGGTGGTCTTATGATGGGCCACCATGAACTCTACTAACAAAATTCTAACTATCTCATTCAAGAAATGAGTACTCCTATCACTTGTTAAACTTAGCGGACATCCATATCTATTGATTATATTTTCCCACAAGAATCTAGTTGTTGTTTCCGTTGTGCAATCCCTTATAGGTGATTGCTTCTACCCACCTCGTAAGATAATCTATGCATGTAATGATATAGTGCGAACTAGTCCTTCATGTGGTAGGTGAAATCAGTCCTACAAAATTAATCGCCCACTTCTCAAATAGTTTTGCGCTAGCTATCGGTCTCAAGGGCATCTCATCTCTTCTTCCTGGTTTGTCAAGGCATTTTCAATGGTCACAGGCCTTGCAAAAATCAATAAAATCTAGTAGATGTTTTCCCACCAGATCCCTACCAAGATAATCTTCCATGCATTTGCATTCCCTACTTAGTGTCATCATGTAATTCCACCATGTGCTTCCTCAATGATTGCAATGCATTCATTCTCTAACGTGCACCGACGTAAAACCTCATCATGGCCTATCTTATATAAGTCTCCACTTATTAACATGTAGGGTGCGATGCATATGGTTAACTGCTTTCTTTCCAAACTCTTCATTTCTTCTAATGCCACACCTATCTCGAGAAATAAAACAATATCTTCCAAGTGAAAGGGTACACACCACAATCTAAACATTTGTGCATCTAACATTGTATCCTTAATGCTTTTGCATCCTCCCTAATTCAATCTTCAATAAATGTTCGGTCCCAAATTACTCTTACCTAGTTTCATAACTACCGTAAACTCAAATTATTGAAACAAAAAGACCCACCCACATATGTGCTCCTGTAAAATGGGCTTATTGACTAGGTAATTCAATACATATGGTCTATGTAGAAGATAAAAGGTGTTGCCGAAAATACTACCTAAATTTTTGTAGCATGTAGATCATGGATAATTATTTTCACTCAGTAGTAGTATAGTTTTTCTTTGTAGGTGTCAACTTTCTACTAGCAAAACACAAGGGGTGGTCAATAATTCCTTCTCTAAGTTGTGATAATATTTCCCTAATCGTCATCCCCAAAGCATCAACATGTACATGGAATGGCTTATCCCAAGAAGGAAAGCATAATATGGGCGTAGTGATAAGCTTATTCTTCAATGTATCAAATTCCATCTATTGTGCCTCTCCGCAATGAAATGGACTTTTGTGTTTCAGTAACTCTTATAATGGTGTGGCGATCTTGGCATACCCTTTAATAAATTTCTGGTAATGCCCCATATGCCCAAGGATTCTACACACTACGCTCTGTTGGTAGGTTCCCCAGGTCCCATAATAACAACTTTGGCAGATCCACCAACAAACCTTCCTTACATATGATATGCCCCAACAGGGTTCCAAATTGAGTAGAAAAGAGACATTTCTTGATGCCGAGGGATATGCGCAACTTCCAAATCTCTCAAACATCAACTAAATTGTCACAATAGTCCTTACTAATTCATATATCGTCTAGTCATCAAGGTAGACTTGAAGAAACTTATGGATGAATTCTTGAAATGCTTGCACCATAATGCATGAGAACACAATAGGTGTGTTATTCAGTCAAAAGGAATGAATATGTAGACAAATCTTCCCCATTTAATGGTGAATGTTTTCTTTTCTTGGTCTTCCTTTACAATTATAACTTGATGATATCCTAAGAATCCATCTATGAAAGAATAGATCTCGCACTCACTCTCCTTCTAGTATCTCCTCGCCTTTAGGGGTTAGAAAAGGGTGAATAAAATCCTTGTAATCAACATAGATCCTTATCCTCCCATCCTTCTTAATGTTGATGACCATCGGGTTTATCCATTCTCGATTCTTAAATATCCTCAATGATGCCTCAAGTGATCATCTTGTCAATCTCCTCCTTAACTTTAACGTAAAGATTTAGATTCATTCGATAAGGTCTCATCCAAATTAGGCATGTACCTTCTTTTAACTTGATTTTGATTTCCCCGAATGATATGTGAATCCTTTTAAGTTCATGGTACCCATGTAGAAATAAGTCCCGAAATTCACATAACATATCAATGATCTTGAAACCTCCTTTTTACTCGACCAATAATCCCCAATAGTAGCCTCCTTAGGTTTCATTTGAGCCAATATTAACCTTTTTTTCGGGGTTCATGGTGGGTGAACACTTTCTCATCAGCACTATCCATAACTTCGTATGTAACTTTAATATGGTTAACATCCAAATTTTCTATTTCTTCACCAAAGGTGATCACATTGACCAATTTTCCTTTCTCTTTCTCAAGTTGATCTCCTCCGATTCTTTCTCATCAAAGTGTACTTTTAATCCAGTTCACCTAATAATTCCATTATTTTATCCTTCTCTATGGCACTATCTCCCGTAGTTAGGCACTTAACAACTTGCAATGCCTCATCCACCGATGGCTTAGTGCTCTAATATTCGAAAGCTTGAAGGAGGTCAGCCGTCAACTCACATGCGCTTTCTTTCCTAATGGCTCATCTCTCGAGTGGATGTACCATGTGTACATACAGCCTTGTAAACTAGCGTACAACTTATGCACCCATAAATAAGGGGGAAAGGCTTCTACGCCTTCCATCCAGGCCTTCTCACATGCTTAGACGTGAAACAAGTTTGGTTCCTTCCCATGATAATCATGTATGATGGTAGGTGCATTGCTCTGGAAAAACCTACCAAAGAACGTAATTCTCACTTTGTGCCACTCTAGAAGGCTATCATGATGCACCCACTGACGTGTTGTGGTCCTAAGCAAGGTATAGCTGATCATCCTTCTTCTTTCAATCTCACTTCTCCACTAGGTCTCCATTTCGCGTAGGAAAACATTAGGGTTGGCTCCACTAGAATAACTTGGCAACTTATTTCCTCCTAGGTGCTTGACAGATCGCACCTTTGTTAATTTCATCATAGAGCCTCTTAATTACCTTCCAACCAAATCTTATGTCCCGTGCTTCCAATTTTCACATACTACACTAGTTATATCACTTATAGATTCAGCATCTTCCCGATTAATAACACCCTCCTTTATTGGTTGCCAACTTTAGGATCCCAAATATTACACACATAAATTTTGTCTAGGTCTTCCTCTATTAAAGGCGCAATATAGGGCATTGACTTCCCATCTATCAAAGGAATGATAACGCATTCCTCATTTTTCTCAAAAATTATATATACCATATAAAAACGTAAGTCAACATTGTTCGTATAGCACCAGGGGGCACTCAAGTAATGTTGGAAATTTTTCTACCTCGGTAAGTGCTAAGACTTCAAATTCCCAGGTGAAGTTTTCCCCATGTATAGTGATCACAACATCTTGTAAAAACCAATGGGAATTTTCTTTGTTGTATTGTCCATATACAACATATTTGAATATGGTTGTAATGGGGGCATTCCCATTTGATTTCAAGTGTCTAGGGTGAGAACATTGACTTCTCGCACCCATGTTTATCGAATGTTCCTAAGGATCCATCCATCAACAACTCGCATTCAAGGTAATATCCTTATCGCATTCAAGGCTATGGGGAGGAAGGTTAGCATGCAAAACCTACCTCTCGTGCTATGATCCAATGCTTGGTATCTTATACCTCAACCATTTTCCTACGGAGGAATGATATTCTCTTGGCGCGAATCTTACACACCTCTCTAACATCGAAGAAGATAAAAAAGTGAGTGGTTTGATAAAAGGTGAATGTGATGAAGAGGAATGTGGAAAATGGGGGTAAGGGGGTAAAGGTTCAATCAGTAATCTAGGTGATGGGCTGGGTTAAAGGTAGTAATAGTCAAGCGCACGCACAAGTATAAATCAGTAGCATGGTACCAAGATGAAGAGCATGCAAACTCTACATTGGCTAAGGTTGATAGGTTTATCCAAACAAGGTTGAGGTGATTCTCGGTATCCAAGGTATAGGATATGGTGCGGAAGCACTTTGTAGGTCAGGTGTAGGAACATTTAGGTATGTTTTGGTACACCAAAGGTTGGGTTAGGATAAATGGTCACAACAAGAGGCAAGGTAAGGTCATTAGGTAAAACAACACGGTAATGTTGATGTCGCAAGGTATAACAAGCACATGAGTTCACAAGTCACTAACAATGTTCCGGGTCCAAGTAGCTAGGTCATGGCATGGGTAGGGCCGAGGTATGGGTAAAATAACAAGTCCCAAAACACAATTAAGGACAAGTATAGGTAAGGTAGGCATGGAGGTTGGTTGCAATAAGGGTGGGTAAGGTCAAACAGTGGTGGGTTGGTTAAGTTGGGTCAAAATGGGGAAAGAGTATGATAGATAATCTATGTCGGACTCGTGCGTAATCGGTGACGGTCGAGGTAAGACGATAACAGATTTATTGGGGGCGGATGACGAGATGTTGGCCTAGGTATAATCGACTACAATGAGCTGGGCATAGGACCAATGTCGGTTTAGGTATAATTGACGCGGTCAAGTCGACGTGGTATATAAAAAAGAAAAAAATCCGTATAATATGGATTCATTTTTATGTTTTGGCTTTTGTGAAAATGATAGAGAACTAAACGAGTTGTGATTTTTCAAGAGGAAAGATGAGGGATGATACCCTACTTGAGGTGGAGGGATCTAGTTGGTTAGAGGAGTCGGGTAGATGAGTTCATGAGCACGGGGGATCGATTGTGATTAGGTGGAGGTCAGGAGGATTGGATTTTGTGATTGGACATGGCGAGAGGTGGAGAGGAATCAAGTGGACCACCGGTGCAGCGTCCCAACATGCCACCATAGAGACAATAGTGTGATGAGGTAAGATTCAATATCATGCATTGGTTTGGGATATATATTGGGTATATAGGTTAGGGAAGGAATACAACTTTTGGTGGGAAAGGGGATTTGAATTTAGGAAGGCAAATTGGGGAAAATAGGAATTGGTAGAGGTGTGGTTAGGTGTATGAGGGGAGGGAGGAGTTAAGGGTAGAGAAAGATAGGAATGGGTGAGAAGAAGGGAGTGTTTTAGGAAAAAGAGGGTTTTGGGTGTTGCAGATTTCTGTGTGACAAGAACCAAGACATCGGTCAAGGCACAGTACCGATGTCGATGTTGTCAAGCTAGTACGATCCTGACGATAAGGTGATAGATGTTAGTTTGGGATAGACCATGGTTGTTTAGGAGTAATTGGTACTGGTCATCATGTGGAGAAAAAGGGGCCAAAAATCCCTAGGGTGGTTGGGTGAGATAGATAGTGGGTAAAAAAAAAGATGATGTTGATAAAAAAGCGAGCATCGGTAAGAGGTTGAAAGAGGTATGGTATGATCAATAGTGGGTTAGGGTTGGGGTGGGTAGATAGAATATGTGATAAGAAGGTAAGTTGTGAGGGGAAAAAGAGGGAGGGTAATAGGTGTAGGTGAAGTGTCAAGAGTGATTGTGGGTATGATCAAGGTGTATTAATGTGATGTTTTGTTGGATGCAAGCGAGAGACTAGCTGCGGATGTGAGATAGGGTGTTGCCCCTACTCGTGACAGTTTGAGGAGGCGATAGAGAGGATTGGTGGCATGTTGTAGAGGTTGGCCTGATTGGGGTCGATGTTATCGGCATGTAGTCCGGTAGCTAATTATGATGGTCACCCTCATCGACATATGGGATTCGGTGACCAACACATTCCATCTACCAATGGGTGAGATCACAATCACCCGGAGGATGTGTATAGGATCATGTGGTTACCAATATTGGGGATGTAGGTATATTCGATCTCCTTAGAGGCATTTGAGGAGTTGATGCTGACAGTATTTGGCAAGGGGTTGGTGGAGATGAGGTTTCATAGCACCAACGCATGAGCTATGGAGAGATGTACTTGGCTCATCCAGAGGAGACTAGGCTAGTAGTGTTGTTGATGGAGGCAATCACTGTTTTGCACTTTGCCATATGTAGAGGGTGGGAGATTCCCATGATCATTGATGGGGGTCCTACATGATATGGTGGTGGACAGGACCCATTTTTCATGGGCGCCAACATTCCTAGTGCATCTATACAGGGAGTTATGGGTGTATGGGTGGCTACAGAGGTTCAACTTATGCTGCATGTTCCTACTTCATTATTGGGCATATGAGCATATTGTGTGTGTGTGTTCCCAGTTGGTATGCCCCAGGCTAATGCATTCAAGCCAAGTGTTGTTCGAGTGGGCTACAAGTGATGGGTGTCTATTATTGGAGAGCATCGAGCGACCAGGGTGACTCATGATGTTGCCTACTATAGGCACTTATTGGAGGGTTTTTTTGGCATGGACATCATTTAGAGGCCCTATGTGGGTTATCCATCATATGGATAGATGGCCGTAGAGCTAGATGGATTACAACTACTCATATGGATAGAGGGCTGATGTTTCAAGAACATGAGATGATACTCGTAGAAAAGGTTAGATGATAGTTCAAAGCACCACAGATATACCTCCACCCTTCCCACAGTATAGGAGGGATGATGTGGAGAGGTCATTTCCTCTGCCCCAACCGATAGTGCCTATAGGGTAGGAGGAGTAGGTGAGAGACCGGTAGATTGATGATGCCAAACCGATGATAGATATAGACAGTGTGGGCTACACACCTATAAGTAGTACCACTAATGCCGGGCAGCCGATTTAGCCACCATCACTGTCGGAGGTACACCCTACCCTATAGAGGCAAGTGGCTACCTTGATTACACAACTAGGGATGGTGTAAGGGTAGTTGATAGGTGTAGAGGCATAGGTGGCCACTTTACAGGCATAGGTGGCTAGTTTACATGCCCAGATAAGGGATAGGCACCCTGCATAGGGTGGTGATGGTGATGGGATATAGGTGGCCGCCCCACTGTGTGCATGTTACAGTTTACAAGGCCAAATGACCATTGTAGACAGCCCAGTTATGACTCTTTAGACCCGTGACATACGGGTAGGAATAGGATAGGGTCCCTCAAGACAGGCACAAGCACAGGGACAGGGTTAGAGGCCAATGGGGCCACCATAGACAATACACATAGCCAGATTGTAGGATGCCCTAGGTGAGGCCAGGTATTATTAGCATAATTTGATGGTGGAAAGGATATATTTTCTATCCTATGGAGAGTACAAGTGAACTAACCTCAAGTGAGAGGACCAGTCACGTACCCACAATGTAGAGAGTACAAGGGCCACCAATCCTTGAGATAGGGTCGGGCAAGGACACCAGGTTCATCGAGGCTAGTCCTGGGTGATGTACCAGCTAGGACCCACCACGACCCATGATGGGTGGTGAGATGTTAGCATGCCGCTATACATGAGCTAAGGAGGAGGAGGAGGAGACTGGGGAGACAAAGATGGATGATATTCAATGGGATGATGCCTGATAGCCATGTGGACCTCCATTTTGATGTATTTGTTTTATTTTTGATATACATTAGCACAACGTACAAAGATGGTGAGGGTGTACATGAGGGTTTTTGAGAGTTTTGTATGATATATCATCCCGCATGCCAAGATGGTGAGGATGTACATGAGGGTTTTTATATTTTGTATTCATATGTATATGTGTAAATATGTATGTATACACGCGTATACATTATGATTTATGATGATGATATTTATGCTATGGATGGTGTACTTGTTTTAATTTCCATTATTATTTGTGTATGTAATGGAAACTAGGTGAATTAAGTATAATGGAGTCGTGTTTGTTTAGGCATGGTGAAGTCGGGTTGGTTCGGGCATGATGGAGTTAGGTCATAGGCATGGATTGAGTTAGGTCATAGGCATGGATTGATTCAGTCATGTGCATGGAGGAAGTCGAGTCATAGGAATGGATTAGTCGAGTCGTTGACTTAGGTATGGTTGAGTTTAGGTTGGTTTAGGCATGATTGGTTTTTTAATTCATTAATTTGTGTAATTAATGATGATGTGGGTCATGTTAAGATGTTTTGTAGGAAAATTTATGGCAATGGTAAAGAAATGCTAGACAAGATGAAATGAATGTATGAGTGATGATGGTAAATATGTGAAGTATTTGTTGTTTGGTGATTTAATTTCCAATTATTGATATAAAAGGAAACTAACAAGGGTAGAATGTGAATAGGAAAGGTGAAAGGGAATTTTTAGGGTAGAGAGTGGCCAAGATATCCTCCAAGGTGTCATGCCCTCGAAGTGCTTTGCTATATAGTCCTAGTGAAAATGAACCTCGTGTCAATCTAATTCTCCCATAAGCTAGGGAATATTAGGGTGAAATAATGGAATGGTCCTGATAGGTGTTTAGCATGGGTGATGTAGGTCATAAGCATGATTGATTTTAAGTTTTAGGTATGGTTGATTTATTTTTAAATACATATGTCGAGGATCCGGTCCTATATAGGATAATCAATAGGTAATGAGGAAGGTGAATGGTAAGAGGTGGTAAAAGAGCTATCTAATGGATAAGAACCCCGATAAGTCTACCACACCCTAGATGGGCTTATGAATGTAAGACCCTACAAGCCTTGCATAATGGACTGCTTTGGGTGAAAAAAGTCACATGATCACAAAATATCACATTTTCGGCAAGTCCTTGAGTAATAAGGAATATAGGTGAAAAATACAAAGATGTGAGAATGAGCGGTTTAGCGTAACTTAGTGTACAACGACGTGTATTTTGAAACAAGAAACCCATAATCCAAAATAGGCAAGTGTTGTTATCCAAAATTTACCTCCTGGGTAATTTTGATAACATGCATTAAATTCTCAAGTCCTGTAAATAGATTGATTCAAGGCAAAAATCATGTTTCTAGGGTCCCCTCCGATTTTTTTCTAACTCCTCTTGTCCAAGAAGAAAGGAGCAAGTTCTCAAAAAGGGTGAAAAAATTGCAAAAAAAAAAAAAACAAGTTTGGGCTCGAAAAAATCATGAAAATTGGCTAAGTCCTAGTCCAGGCGGTCCTTGGGATAGTTGGGACGTCGAGGCACGAATCCGTCAAAAGGCCGCCAGCGGTCCACACACAGTAGGGACATTCGGGCCGAAGGGATGCAAGAGGATGAACCGGCTGAAGGCAAAAGCAAAATCGACTAACTGTTGTGCAGATCAGGTTGGGACATCTGGGCCAAAAGGATGCGAAGGACGCAAAAAGGCGAAGCGCCGCAAAGAGGGACAAGGAAGCCCATTTTGGGTGGTTCGGAAGAATTTTTCCCAGACAGTCCGGGACAGTTGGGACATAAGTACGCGGCGGACGCGGGAGCCGAAAGAGCCGAGAGCCAATGAAATCGTGCCACGTGTCTTCACCGCAAAGAGGGATAGGGAAGCTCGAATCGGGCAGATCATAAGTTTTGTCCCAGAGATAGTTTGGGACCGCCGGGCTAAAGGGACACGAGGGATGCGAAAAGCCGGCAGTTCCCGCAGACAAATTAGGAGACGCCACGTGTCACAAGGGAAAACGTCCAAAATTTCAAAGGGGCAAGGTTTGAAGCGCAGCCCGAGCCAATAAAAAGAGGACACATGTCCAAAGGAGAAGGGGAGTGCAGAGCTCGGGGAGGAATTAGAGAATTTGGTAAAAATTTTGGCCAAAAACTAAAATATGAAGGATGACCTCATGCCCCCGCCTGTCCTCCAACTAGATCATGCCACGTGTCCCGAGTGGCGGGGACGCAGGGAAAAAGTGGAAATTTTTCCAAAACCCAAAAAGTAAAAACTTTCAAGGAAAACCCATGGGTAAGGGAAAGAGAGAGAATTTCTCATTCAATCGGCGCCCCCACACGTGTCGTCCAGGAGTGGCGGAGCGTGGGAAAAATTTCAAAACCCATTTTTTCTTGTTTTGTGCCCTAAATCTTCATATCGCCATATCTTTCGATCCGAGCTCAAATTTGCACGTTCTTTATATCATTGGAAAGATTATAAAATTCTCTACATTATTCTATGGTTAATCTTGAATTTTGGTGTAGTCTAGAGAGAGAAAGTTAAGAAACAGCACTGACGCATGTTCATGGCCGTATGACATTTCAAATTTGACTAAATTTAATGCGAGAATGGGCCGCATTCTCCTCCAATTCATCAAAAATGGTAGGGTATGGGTTTGCGAAGGTCCTCCATGCTGATTTAATGCATTTGTAGTTAAGGAGGAATGGGCTCCCATGTTTTGTATGTTTTCTCTCTCCTAGGCTCGACCCATGTAATGTAAAAGCCGATTTGGCTCATTTCAAAAAAAAAAAAAAGTGGAACACTTTTGGCATAGCAATCTTCTTCTTTCACCTCCAAAGAAGTGATTGTTGCGAAGAGTCGGACCTCTTCAAAGACTGTAACATTTTCTATCTCTCTCGAAGTTGTAATGCAAGTGATTTTGACATTGGAAATGATAATGCAAGCTTTGTGAATGAGTTTCACTCCTTTGTTTGTATTATTTGCTTCATTTCAGATCCTAAATTATATCTTATCACCTTTGTGTATGTTTTATGTTATAGCAATCTTTGGTCCACGTGTCTATTCGCACTTCTATCCTTGTCTCCTTGTAATTTAGAGTAGGATTAGGATCTAACCTCTATAGTTGTGCAAAATATAGATCTAAATTAGAGGAGTTTTGAGGAACCAGCCTCTAATTTGGAGATTCCTCTCTCGGTTCACAAGTCCCATACTCGGAGAGAGGTTTCCATGTTGTGCAATCACACCGGATGCCCGAACATCAACTTAGAAACCTGATGTGCATCCGGGGGTGCTTGTGAGCCTGCGGCAATAGTTTTGCACACCCAAAGGGACACTAGAAGTCTCATTTTTATTGCAGCAAAGTTGATGTGCATCTACTGCAATTTTTTTGCTTAAAAAGAGCTATTATTTGCATATCTGGCGACTCCAAGGGGAATAATCAACTGGTTTCAGCAGTGCAGGCCTGAAAACTCATGAGAAGAATCACCACAAGGTCAAGAGTTGGAGAAGAAGAAGTGCTTGTTTGAATACCTACAATTATCTCCAAGAAGAAGGTAAAGAGGAAGAAGGACTCAAAGGTCTCCATCTCCACCAAACAGAACTCTCTCAACTCCTCCACTTGGTAGTCCTTTTCATTCACCAACAACGGTTTTAAGACCAATCGAATAGCACAAAACAACCCCTACGTCAACTTCACAGGCAACAGCCCACTTTCCCTCAATGCACAACATCTAGTTCCCATTGTAGGCTTGAAGAACATTTCATACTTCACTGGAGAAAATCGACTACTCCAGGTGATCATGTTAAAGATATTGCTAACCTTTGTGCAATCCATGAAATCAATGAGATGCAAGTGGCTATCAAGTTACTGGCATCTTCATTCAAGGGGAAAGCATTGCAATGGTTTAGGAGCCTTGGAGCTGGTTCTATCACAAACCCGGAATCAACTGTGTATAGCACTTCATGAGAAATTTGGAGAAAAGGAGACAACTTGTCTCTTTTGGAGCAAATGTGACAACCATCAAGAGAGCTCCCAATGAGCAAATGACCGATTTCAACTTCAGATTTCAAAAGACTTGGGAGAGAATTCCAGCAAGGGCGGTCAAAGCAATAGCGAAGGTGCTTTTCTCTACTATCTCAAAGCTCTAAATTATGATATTTCTATGTTGATTCAGTCCATGGGAGGCATAACTATCCCTATGGCTTATAGATTGCCATTAGGGCTGAAAATTTCTTGTTCCAAGTGGTAAACTTGCCCCTAGACCTCCCATGCCATTGTTTCCAAGTTTAGAGAGCCCAAACACCAATCAAGCACCTAATTTGGCTCCTTCTCCCACTCCTAGAAATCAGAGTTCAAATGAAGCTTCCACTTCATCTCCAAGTGCCCCAAATGAGCTTCAAGAAGTCATGAAGCAATTACAAAACCTAGGCAATGAGCTGGTTACTCTCAAGAGGCAACAAGCCCAAGGTTTTAGACCTTATTATCAACCCCAAGCTCAGCCTAACAGGCAGCCATACCAACCACAAAGGCCACCTAATCCAGCTGCAAATATGAATCAAACAAGGCCTCCTGCCAATAGACCATTTCAGCCCTATAATCCAAATGCCATATCTGCCTCTAAGGCATTGGTGCCAACACAAAACAACATTGCCCAGAGTATGATTGGTGTTTTCCATGTAATGAGCCTCATAACCAATCCATGTGCTTCAATGGTGCTTTGAATCAAGCACTAATGGTGACAACCGGTGTGAAGGGTGAAGGCAATCAAGGAAACATCCAACAACAAGAATCATTCCAACAAAGCAATCAGCCCCAAATTACGCCACATTGGTAAATTGGCAAGCGAAGATTTTTTTGGCATGAATCGTGGTTTCTCAAGGTGTTGCAGCCAACACAAGGTCAAAAAGGAGGAATTTGGGTGAAGAATAGCCATTAGCCCCAACCAATCCACAACCTTCCATGGCTCCACAAATGGTTGGCAAGCAAAGTCCAATTTCAAATGCACAAGGGCAGCCAAGGACAGCCCCTAGGCCAACTCAAATACCAGTTGTTGCTGCCCACGTGCAAGGAGTGAATGTGCAAACCAAGGGACAACAAAGAGATCCTTCATCACCATTCAAGATTATCATTGATCGATGAAGAAGACAAATGTTAATATATCAATGTGGGAATCCCTATCTATCCTGTGCCAAAGAGATCTCATTGCAAGCTGCCATGAAAGAATGGCCAACTTCAAATCAGAAAATGCAAGACAAAGTGCTTACAAATGCTGCCCAAATTTGAGGGAAATCATGGAGGACAAAGAAGGTAAAATGTTGAAGCCCCTCCTTTCTATGTTTCATAGATCATTGAAATCATCTAGTGCACAATTGCATGATAGACTCCGGGCAAGTAGCTCAAGAATGCCTAAACAAATAGCGATTAGCTAGGGCTCCAGATGAAACAATATCCAAAGGGGTAGTGCGGCTGGATGGGAGCAAGAGTAACAGCTTGGAGTGATTAGAAACTTGAGTCTTACCTTGCATGCATGTCCAAATGTTTTTGTTTTACAAGATGTATCATCATAGACCTTCCACCACTCTTTGCCCTATGTTTGTCAAGGACTTCACAGCCAAGATTGGGGGATATTTGTCTCCATTGATTGGTCACACATGCTGCTTCGAAATGAGGTATGGAACTAAGGCTACAATCAGTCCGAACCTATTGCAAACTTCCATATTGAGACTTACACTCCAAGTCAAATGAATGCCAATTGCTCAAAGATTGATCAAGAAGACCACCCAAGCACTGATGAGGCTGACACCAAGGTTGGAAGCATCCCGGATCTAACTCTTGATGAATGGGCAAACAAGATACATGCATTTGATCCTTATCAAGAAGTGGAAGAATCTGAGCTAGGGGTCTATTGCATACACGAAGAAAATCAGCCTATTCCTAGCATCACCAAGCCAAACCACAAGGATGACAATGAGGTATGGCAGCTATTTTTTGATGGATCAAGGAGTAGACAAGGTGCAGGAGGTGGAGCCATGCTTGTTTCACCTCAAGGAATAAAGTACTATTCAGCTTTTAGATTTCAGTTTGCATGCTCCAATAACAATTTTGAATATGAAGCCTTGGTGCAAGGGATGCATTGGGCAATCAAGAGAGGAATAAAGAACTTGCAAGTCTTTGGGAAAGTGAATTGATTGTAAATCAGTCAAGGGACAACATGCTGCCAAGAATGATCTACTCGGTGCTACAAAACGAGGTGTGGGACCTTATGGAAGATTTTGAGGGCTTTGGCATCAAATCTATTCCTAGGAAAGAGAATCAAGTCTTGACAGCAAGCTTACGGTAGTAGGGGCAGCCTTTGACATTGTGGAAAGTATTCAACAAGACAAGGTACATCCAAACATCCACGTGATTGTGAGGCCTTGATGCTGATAACAATGTCGGTTGGCAAGTGTTTGAGAATGACCAGCAAATCATCCATTTCTTGCGAGGAAGCTAATTTCTCGGCCAAGAATCAAGAAAATCGGAACAACAAGATATGGTGACCAAGTAAGATACAGCTGAGAAATAACAAGTTGCCCAAGGACTTATCACTTTGGAGTCCATTTTTAACCCTAATGATCAGTTTAGAAAGGAGAAAGCAAACATTCAAGTCAAGAGAGAGGATTCAGTATCCATCTTGGTAGAAGAGAACAAACCATTGCAAATTGGAAGGATGACAACGAACAAGAAAGGTATGAATTCATACAACTATGTCAAGAGTTCCCTGATGTGTTTGCTTGGAGCTATGAAGACTTGAAAGGTTTCAATCCCAACTTAGCTCAAAGATACCATTGAATTGGATCCAAATACTAAGCCATTAGGCGAAACAAAGACCAGTCAATCCACACATGGAGCCTCTAATGAGGAAAGAATTGGACAAGTTTGATTGATTCAAGGATCATATTCCCAATCAAGCATTCTAGTTGGGTTGCCAACTTAGTTCCAAATCGAGAAAGAAGAGTGGAGAGATCAGATTGTGTGTTGACTTCGAGAGACTTGAATAGAGCCTCTCTCAAGGACCATTACCCACTCCCTTCCATGGAGAAAATCTTGCAAGTTGTTGCTGGCTCGAGAGGTTTTCACTACTTGATGGCTACTCGAGGTTATAATCAAATTATGGTGAAGGAAGAGGACCATTCAAGATGGCCTTCACAACCAAATGGGGAAATTTTGCATACGGAAAATGCCATTTGGGCTATCCAATGTTGGTGCTACCTTCCAAAGGGAAATGGACATGGCATTCAAAGGTTTGATTAATAATATGGTGCTGATTTACCTTGATGATATCACTATTTTTTCCAAAAATGCAAAGAGACCACCTCTCTCATTTGAGACAAGTCTTCATGAGGTGCGGAGATTTGGAGTGTCTTTGAATCCTAAGAAGTGCATATTTCTTGCACATGAAGGAAATATCCTTGGCCATATTGTCTCCAAATAAGGATTAGCAATTGATCCAGAGAGGGTTGAAGCCATAAGAGCACTACCATTGCCAAGCCACAAGAAATCCCTTCGAGTTTCTTAGGAGGATAAAATTTGTTCGAGAGGTTTGTCCCAGTTTTGAAGCCCTTGTCAAGCCCATCACAAAAATGTTGAAGAAGAGCATGGCTTTCAAGTGGACAATAGAAGGCAAGGAGAGTTTTGAAGCAATCAAAGAAGCTATCTCTCAAGCACCAACTCTCATCAACCCAGATTTCTCCAAGGATTTCATCCTCTATGCATTTGGAGGTAATGACACTATTTCTACCATTTTGGTACAGCAGAACAAGGATAATGATGAGCAGCCAATTGCCTTCTTCAGCTAGAGCCTAGATGACTATGAGGTGAGGTACTCTTTTATTGAGAAGCATGTACTTGCAATAATCAGAAGCTTGAAGAAATTCAAGCATTTAGTCTCAAACAACAAGGTCCAGTTGCTGGTCTCACATGCTGGGGTTAAGGACTTCCTCCTCAACAAGGATTTGAATGAGAAAAGGGCAGGTTGGATCACCCGTGTCATGGAGTATGACATTGAGATCAAGATCACCAAGCTGGTAAGAGGGAAAGGATTGTGTGAGCAGCTGGTTTTGGGGAAGCAAAAAGAAGTATGCAATGAAGAAGAGGTTGTTTTGACAGTCCAGGACAGCCATGAGCCAAGTGGCAATCAAGAAGAAGACAATGTTGCCCCCACTCCTTGCTGGACCCAAGGCATTATACACTTCCTAGGCACAGGCCTATGCCCTCCGGAGATGAACAAGACCCAAAGGAGACACTTCAGATTGCAGTTGTTCCGTATGCCATTGTTGATGGAGTTTTGTTCAAGAAAGATGTGAATGGAGTGTTGCTGAGGTGCATTAGCACAAATCAGATTCAAAGGGTGTTGGAAGAGTTTCATGGTGGACCAGTGGTGATCATTTTGCAAAGTAAGAGTGACAGCTCTAAAAATCATGAAGGCTGGTTATTATTGGCCTAAAATCTTGATGATTGCTATGCATGGATCAAGAAGTGTAAGAATTGTGCATTCTTCATAGGAAAAGAGAGGCTTGCTGCCCTTCCATTGCATCCAATCTCGGTTGACCAGCCATTCATGCAATGGGGTTTAAACTTCATTAGAGTCATTAATCTCAATTCAAGCCAAGGGCACAAATGGATTTTGACACCACAGGACTACTTCACCAAATGGACGAAGCGGTAGCACTCAAAGAGGCAACCTGAGTCTAGCATCTTAGACTTTTATGAGGGGATAACAACCAGATTTGGTGTACCTACTACAATGATCTCTCGATAATGCATTGGCATTCATTGGATCTAAGGTGACCGAGTGGGCTGTCAAGAATGGTATCTACCTAAGAACTTCATCAAACTATTACCCTTAAGGTAATGGCCGTGCCAAGTCTACAAACAAGAACTTGTTGAGGATCATTAGGAGGACTCTTGACGAGAATCGAGGGTCTTGGCATACCAAGCTGAAATCAGTCTTATGGGCTGATAGGATAACTCCCAAAAGATCCACAGTAACTCTCCATTCGGACTTGTCTATGGAATGCAGAGGAAATCTTGCCCATGTCACTTGAGTTGCCAACATTGGAACTCATGAAGCAGGCTGGAGTTGCTAGAGTTTGAGCCCATGGAGGTAAGGTATGTAGAATTGATGGAGCTGCAAGAGATCGAAATTAGGCATCCCAAGCAATGGAAAAGGATCAAGCTTTGATCAAAAGACCTTTGATAGGAAGGCTAAGGATAGATCTTTTCAAGTTGGAGATCTAGTGTTGAAATGGGATGTGGATAGAGCAAAACTTGAAAGGCATTCAAAATTTGATGCCATTTGGAGTGGCCCATACATGGTCACGAAGTGCAAGAACAAAGAATGCTTTCCAATTGGCCTCATTGGATGGTGAAGAAGCTGCAGATTCCAAATCAATGGAATCTATCTCAAGCGTTTCTTCTAGAGGGAGATTCACTACCTTGTAAATAATAGCTTATATTTTCATTCCTCCAAGTGCTTGTGCACATTGTTTTGTTGTAGAGTTAGTTTTGTTTTCCCTAAGTGCTTTGCTTTGACTTACTGCTCATCCATGGAGATGTTTTAGTCCTTGCTTCCATCGGGCGATATTCCATTTTCCTCCTTACACATTCTCGAGTCGGTTTGGGTTCTAAACGAGAATATCCGATGACTCCATGCCCAATGGACTGCTTGAGCAACCTGGTATCTTTTACCTAGCAGGAAGGTAACCTCACTGAGTCGCCAAATTGTTATCCAAAATTTGCCTCCCGGGGTAATTTTGATAACATGCATTAAATTCTCAAGTCCTAGAAAAATAGATTGATTCAAGGCAAAAATCATGTTTCTAGGGTCCCCTCAAATTTTTTCTAACTCCCCTGTCCAAAGAAAGGAGAAAGTTCTAAAAAGGGTGAAAAAATTGCAAAAAAAAAAAACAAGTTTGGGCGAAAAAAATCATGAAAATTGGCTAAGTCCTACTCGGGCGGTCCTTGGGACGGTTGGGATGTCGGGCGTGAATTGGGTGAAAAAGGCCGCCAGGCGATCCGTGCAACTAGGGACATCCGGGTGAAGGGACGCGCGGACGCGAGAGGGCGAACCAGTGAAAGGCAAATGCAAAATCGACTAACTGTTGTGCGAGATCGAGTTGGGACATCTGGGCCGAAAAGACGCGAAAAGGCGGCGCAAAGAGGGACAAGGAATCCCATTTCGGGTGGTTCGGAAGAATTTTCCTAGCATACGCTAGGACAGTTGGGACATAAGTATGCGGTGGACGGGGAGCAGAAAGAGCCGAGAGCCAATGAAAGCGTGCCACGTGTCTTCACCGCAAAGAGGGACAAGGAAGCCCAAATCGGGCGGATCAGAATTTTGTCCCGAGATAGTTTGGGACAGTCTGGGCCAAAGGGATGCGAGGATGTGAAAAGCCGCAGGCTGCGGATGAATCGAGAGACGCCACGTGTCACAAGGGAAAATATCCAAAATTTCAAAGGGGCAAGGTTTGAAGCGCCGCCCAAGCCAATAAAAAGAGGACACGTGTCCAAAGGAGAAGGGGAGTCTTGAGCTCGGGGGAATTAGAGAATTTGGCAAAAAAATTGGCCAAAAACTAAAAGATGAAGGATGACCCCGCGCCCCTGTCCTCCAACCAGATCATGCCACGTGTCCCGAGTGGCGGGGACACGGGGAAAAAGTGGAAAATTTTCCAAAAAGCCAAAAAGTCAAAACTTTCAAGGAAAACCCATGGGTAAGGGAAGGAGAGAGAATTTCTCATCCAATCGCGCCAACACGTGTCCTCCAGTGTGGCGAGCGTGGGAAAAAAATTTCAAAACCCATTTTTTCCTCGTTTTGTGCCCTAAATCTTCAGATCGCCATATCTTTCAATCCAGAGCTCAAATTTGCACGTTCTTTATATCATTGGAAAGCTTATAAAATTCTCTACATGATTCCAAGGTTAATCTTGAATTTTGGTGCATTCTGGAGAGAGAAAGTTAAGAAACGGCTCGATGCATGTTCATGGCGAAGTGACATTTCAATACTAAATTTAATGCGAGAATGGGTTGCATTCTCCTCCAATCGGTCAAAAATGGTAGGGTATGGGTTTGTAAGGTCCTCCATGCTGATTTAATGCATTTTTAGTTAAGGAGGAATGGGCTCCCATGTTTTGTATGTTTTCTCTCTCCTGGGCTCGACCCATGCAATGTAAAAGCCAGATTTGGCTCATTTCAAAAAAAAAAAGTGGAACACTTTTGGCATAGCAATCTTCTTCTTTCACCTCCAGCAAGTGATTGTTGCAAGAGTCAGACCTCTTCAAAGACTGTAACAGATTTTCTACCTCTCTGAGGTTGTAATGCAGTGATTTTGACATTGGAAATGATAATGCAAGCTTTGTGAATGAGTTTCAGTCCTTTGTTTGTATTATTTGCTTCATTTCAGATCCTAAATTATATCTTATCAGCCTTGTGTATGTTTTATGTTGTTGCAATCTTTGGTCTGTGTCTATTTGCATGACAAAAATATTCACCACTCCTTTTGGTGTATCACCATCTTTAGTTAGTTTCAATTTTTGCACTTCTATCCCTGTCTCCTTACGATTTAGAGTAGGATTAGGATCGAACCTCTAGTTGTGCAAAATATAGATCTAAATCGAGGAGTTTTGAGGAACCAGCCTCTAACTGGAGATTCCTCTCTCGGTTTCACAATTCCCACACTTGGAGAGAGGTTTCCATGTTGTGCAATCACACCGGATGCCCGAACATCAACTTAGAAACCCGATGTGCATCTAGGGTCTTGTGAGGTCTGCAACAAGTGCATGATGAAAATTTCATATTTTTCTTGATTTTTTTGTTTTTAATAGACCGATCGATGTGGGAAGTCTATATGGGATGAATATATTATCTCCTTGAGGTCTTTTTGAAGTGATCGATGCAGGAAGCATCTCGAATATTTATTATATTTTTATAATGACCGTATATAGGTGTCCCTCGGGGAGAAGTCTATTGATAGATGTAGAATATAGAGAAGATATGTCCCTTTTGAGGGAGTCATCTTTTGCTTTGGAAGTTTGACTCCGAGTTGTATCCCTTTTAGTTTTTAGATGTTTAAGTCATGGACAAGATTATGGAGGATGATGAGGTTCTGTTTTAGAAAACAAGATCTTAGTACACAAATATTAACTTGTGAAAAAGGTGGTTTTGAGTGATGAATGATCATGGGATTCCATCTTGAAGAAGACAAAAAATTATTCATGAGAATCATGCTATGAGCAGCAAAGTCATGGTACTCATATTGAAGATAAAGCTAAAAGGTGATGGGTAATCACATGATTCTTGTTTAGTCGTGGATCCTCAAAATGGGTAATAATGGAAGGTGAACGACACTCAAGGGACGAGTGATCAATTGACAAAAAGTGATATAGGAATTGATATCAACAATAAAATGGTCAAAGATGTAAGGCATTAAGGGGCTTAGGTTCAAGTTTACCTTTGAGTGAAGACAAACGATAAACACTTGATCCATAGTTATGGGTGACGATATAGGGTCTAAGCCAATTAGGAGAAAATTTTCCCCGTTTACTTTTCTCCTCTTTGGTTACATGTTGATTTTCCTTGAAGACAAGGTCACCAACTTGAAAGGTTCATTCGTGAACACATTTTTCATAGGCACGTTTGATACATTTTTGGTAGATTTGGAGATGGTCCAGGGCATTGAGATGACATTCATCTAATAATTCAAGTTGTGCCAAACGATCTTAGAGAAATTCATCGTCATTGAGCATGTCTTGTAGTGAGATGCGGAGGGATGGAATCTGGACTTCGAGAGGTAAGACAACCTCAATACCATAGACCAGAGAAAAGGGGGTGGCAGTAGTTGAAGTGTGAATACTAGTGGGGTAAGCCCACAAGGTGAAAGGAATGTGCATATGCCAATCCTTCCCACTATATCATTGACCACCTTCATAAGAATTTTGTTCAATTATTTATTGGTTGATTCAGCTTGACCATTGGTTTATGGGTAATAAGGTGATGAGAAAATGAGTTGGATGCCAAAAGCATCGCATAGTTTGCGTAGGGTTTTGTTTTTGAATTATTTTCTGTTATCCGTGATAATGCGGTGAGGGACACCAAAGCAACAAATGATGTGATGATTGATGAATTCACATATTTTCTTGGCTTTGGTAGAAATGAGGGGAACCGCTTCTACCCATTTAGTGTAATATTCGATGTGATTATGATCCATTGATGACATTGTGATGAATGGGGGTTAATCTCACTTGAAAAGATCTAAACCCCATTGAGAAAAAGGCCAAAGGTCTCACGCGACATGTAAAGCATGACTAGGGGTGTGATGGAGATTAGTATGTTTAGGAATTTTATACAACATTTTACATAATCGCACTTACAGTCACGGTTCGGGGTTGACCAATAATATCCTAGGTGAAGGATGTGTTTTGTGACAGCGAGACCACTAAAGTGGCCTCCACAAATCCCATCATGGACTTCCTTAATGGTGTAAGGAATTTTAGAACTGTAAGGCATTGCAAGAGAATGCTGTCGAAACCGCGTTTGTATAGAAGACCACCCATGATGACATAATGGGAGACACTTTTAAGAAAGGCACATTGTCCATTTTGAGTGAGATCGATGGTTAAAATGGAGAGGGAAATATAGTTTGTGTATTGCTTATACCAAAGGTCACTCAGGTCAAGAGTAGTGGTTTTGATAGAGTAAACTTCACAGTAAAATAAGAGGGTGATTATAGTTTTTGTATGGTGACAAATATTTTAGAGTCAACGGGTGAAGCAAGTATCTAAGAAGCCAAGCAAGCCATGGTATCTACAAATTTATTGGTAGAACATGGGGTGGTTTAAAGTGTGTAACAGTCAAAGGTGGTAAAAGGATGTCCACATGATGCTTATACTTTTGAAGTATCTCATTATGACAACTGGTATATACCATTGACTTGGTTTATGACCAACTAAGAATCACCAAAGATGTTGATTGACTTAACATCTAAGGCATAATCAGCCTAGAGACCTAATATGAGTGCTTTGTATTCAGCAATATTGTTTGTATAATTAAAATTGAGTTTGAAAGACAAATTCATAGGTTCACCATCAAGCGGAATGAGGATAACACCAGCCCCACCCCCACGCTAACACTTGGAACCATCAAAGAAGAGTGTCATTTGGTAAGCGGGTTTGTCCAGGGAAAGGGTAGTAATAGAATCATCTAGAAAGTCGAAGTTAGAGGGTTGATCCCTAGAAATAGGTGTGTCGGCCAATTGATTGGTGATAGTTTGGCCTTTGATGGACTTTTGATGGATGAATTTGAGGTCGAGGTCGGCCAAAAGCATAAGCTAGCATGCGGCATGTTGATTTTGATAAGGTTTGGCATACATGTAGTGTAATGGGTCGGTATTAGTAATGATGAAGGTTTTGTGGTTGAGTAGGTAATGGCGAGTTTGGTGGTGACAAAAACTAAGGCTAGGAAAATTTTTTTGGCATGGGTATATCTAGTTTCGTAGTCAAGAAGGGTATAGCTTATGTAATAAACCACTTGCTCTCGGTGTTGGTCATCATGATGAGCAAGCATGGCACCTAGAGAATGGTCAATGGCAGAAATATATAGGTAGAAGGGCTGGTCATCCTTAGGAGGAATGAGAACTGGTGGTTGAAGTAGGTATTGTTTCAAGGATTTGAAGGCTTTATGGCAGTCATCATCCCATTTGAATGAAACATCTTTCTTGAGAAGATGATGGAATGGTTGATAGTAGTTAGAGAGTTGGGAGTTAAACAGATGAATTGATTGCAATTTTCCTTATAGGCTATGAAGTTGACAGAGATTAGTGGGTGGTGGCATTTCAAGGATAGCCTTGACTTTAGCAGGATTGACTTCTATGCCACGCAAAGAAACGATGAAACCTAGGAGTTTCCTGGAAAGTACCACAAAGACACATTTTTTTGGTTGAAGATGAACACAATATTTGATGAGGTGGTCAAAGATGAATTTAAGAATGGGTAGGTGTTTAGTTTGATGCTTGGATTTGGCAAGCAGATCATCTACATAATCCTCCAATATGTGATGCATGATGTCATGGAAGATGTAAGTCATGGCCTGTTGATATGTAGCACCAACATTTTGAGACCAAAGGGCATGACTCGATAGTAGAAAGTCCCCCAAGGGGTGATGAAGGCAGTCTTGTGTTGATCCTCGGGAGCTAGTAATATTTTATTGTATCCCGAGAAACCATCCATGAGTGATAACATTTCATGGCCAGTAGTGAGATCAACTATTTGGTCAATTCCTGGTAGTGGGAAATCATCTTTGGGATAGGCGAGGTTGAGGTCATGGAAATCCATGCAAATGTAGAGTCCCCCTATCACTTTCATGATAGGAATGATGTTAGAAATCCATTGGGGATAATCAATGGGTAGAATGAAGGAAACCAAGAGAAGGCACTTGAAGCTCTTCTTTGACCAGAAGAGCAATGCGAGGATGTATTTTCATAGCTTTTGTTTGATAGGTTTGGCATCAGGAATGGTTACGATATTGTGAACCATGATTTTAGGATCGATACCAAGCATATCGGCATAGGACCAAGAAAATGCATCATTATGGTCTCAAAGGAAAGAGGTGAAGGCTTCCTATTCAGTAGCGTCTAAGGATTGGCCGATCTTTAGAATGTGCGGGTTGTCTTGAGTATTAATGTTGATTTCGATGGTCGATTCATTCAACATGGTTTGCATCTTGGAGGGTAATGACCGGTGAATATAAGAGTCTTCTGTACCAAGGTAGGTGAGGATGGACTCATCATCCTAACATTGAATGACATTAATTGAAGGTGTATCATCATCGATCATGTCAAGATATAGGAATGGGAGAGAAGAGGGAGCCTCGCCATTGTGTTGATAGGTCAGTGGTCCCAGGAAAATGGTGTTTACAAAAAAAAAAATGTTAGGAGGTATAGATTTAGGATCTATGGACTCCGTGGGTGAGGATGGTAATGTGGGTGAATGAGAGGGGGAATATTTCTCATCCTGAATAAGGTTGATGTGAACCTTCTTAGAAGATGGAGTGTCAAAACCAATGCCACTACGGTCATTGTGTTTACGAGAGGTACAAGAGATGATAGTGTGGCGGCCTTGTTCATAAAAACCAAAGCCAAATCCTTTCCATGCGCATTGGTGGAGGAAAGTGTGAGTGAAATGGTGGTTAGTGAGGGAGTGTAGGTTAGAGGAAAATGGTTGGGTTTGGGATGGAGGTTCGGGTTTATAGGTGGCCATATCAAGTCCCCCATATGTTAGATTGGTTGAAGGTGGGGAGGGCCATAAGGGAAAATGTCACCAATGCGAATGTCATAACTGGGGTGTTGACACATATTCCTATACTCTTGTGGGGTGAGGAAGGTATCAATATTGTATAGCAAAGTATTCCCCAGTGAGGAGGCATTGAAAAACACCTTTTAAGGATCGAGTAGTTGGTATGTGGGCAGCTGGTATAGATGGCTCACTAGATGAAGGGGAGATAGGGGCACTAGCGGTAGAGGCTATAGCTGTAGTAGGGATAGCGAGGTTAGACACAGCAGTAGTGGAAATTTTGGTGGATGGGCTCATGGGTGGAGGTGAAGTGGTTTTGGTGGCGGATGCCTTGACTAGTATAAGCACATCATTGGGTCGATATAGCATGTTATAGGTCTTGAAAGGTGAGGGGTCAACAAGGATGGTGTAATTATGTCCCTCATGTTCAAATTTGAGGCATCGATGTAACATCGAAGGGACACAACCCATAGCATGAATCCAAGGTCAAACAAGTAGCAAGTTATACTGGAACTCCCCTTCTAGGACATAGAAAAGTTTCGAGATGGTGCGGGGACCTACGCGGATATGGAGAACAATGGTACCCAGTGTAGAGGTCATGGCGTCATTGAAGGAACACAACATAATGGGGTTACTATGCATACAATTGGTAGGTATTTGCATTTGGTTGTACGCATGGGAGGAGATGATGTTAATGTTAGCACCACCATTGATCATAATGTCGTATGTGTATATTATCGATAAAGATGGAGATGAAAAGAGTGGGGATCGGGCTCATCAGACTGGAAGGGAGTGATCTCTTCATCTAAAAACTAAGGGTGACCACTTGGCGAGTGGGTGAAGGTGTAGAGGAAGGTGAAGACCTAGTGAGAGAGGCTACGTGGTGAGGGGTAATGATGGAGGCTATAGGTGTGGGGTCATTTGGTAAGACTTTGATAGATTGAAGGACCTCCATGAGGGCTTGACGATGTGACTCTGAGGTCTGGATGAGGTCATATAAAGACATTTTAAGGGGGGATTGGTGTAGTTGTTTTAGCATTATGTGATGTGTGACCCCATCAGAAATGGGATATGCAGGACCTCGAATGATGACTTTGGGTGTGGGTGTGGATGGTATGTTTGGTACTGGGTTGGTTGATGGGCCAGTTGCTTTCTCCTTTCCCTTGTCTTTCTGAGCATGGGTGGTAATGTTGATCATGTTAATTTGAGGGGAGGTGGATGAAGAGGGTGTGTCATGGAAGGTATAGCGGCAAGAGGGACAAAACCCTAGTGGTGGATATGAAGCCTTGTGAGATGAGTAGGGCACATTGGCATTTGGGTGGTGGTTTGGCCAACTCTCTTATGCGAACCATGTTAATTTTGAATCTCGGGGATGGATCTAAGAGTTGTGGGGTGGATATTTTGGTCACTGAGTAGGTAATGAGGGAAGATCTATGGAAATTGGTGAAGGTGAAATGGGGTCCTCATCAAGAAGATCATCATCATCAAAGTTTTCTTCGGAGGACACAATTGGACAAGAGCAATTTTCAAAGCCTTATAGTTCTCTACATCGTGTCCTAGCACACGATGGTAGGTGTAAATTTTGGTTTTGTCAAACCCTTTTGGTTTGGGTTTGAGTGGGTCATAAGGTCTAAGAGGTGGTAATGTGATGACAAAATTTTCAAGGAGGTTGGTTAGGATTTTGGCGTAGGATCCCTGCTAATGGATCACAATGGGAGGTGAATGTGGGTTTGGGTACAGTGCGTGGGCTGATTGTGGAGGAAGAGTCTTTACAAGAGGGGAGTAGGTTGGGCTACTAGTTTGGTGTGTGGTGTGGTCTTAGGTGTTGGTCGTATCTACTTGGGTAGGGGCATGGTAGATGAACTGGCAATAGAAGGTGTGGTTGGTTTAACTACCTTATTGGAGGGTAGCATAATTTTTAGCTTTAGGTTGCATCTTTTTGGGTAAAGGTGATACGGGCACATAAGATGTGGAGGGAAAAGTAGATGGTGGAAGAGGGTGGGTTACCCATGGGGGTAACTAAGGTGTTGTGGAGGTAGGTGGTGTGGGTTGGGTAGGAGGCATGAGTGAAAGAGAAGGAAGTGTCATGGGTAGTGAAGAAGTTATTGATGGTATTGGAGGTATGGGTGGTAAGAAGGTTACAGGTGAGGGTGGAGGTTGTGTGGGTTACTTGGGTATATTAGAGGTCATGATGGGGAAATGGGTTGTTGCATTCTTGGTTTACCGGTGGATGGGGGTTTCTTGGCCAGGGTCGAGGGGTGAGGTCCTAGGATGGATGGAAAGGGTGAAGGTGATAAGGGTGTGGTTGGTGAGGTTGGGGTATGAGATCTAGGAGATTGGATCTTCTTTTTAGGGGTCGGGTTAAGTTTGGTGTTAGTTTTGGAAGATGTAGCTAAATCTAATTTGATGGGTGGGTGAGTAAGGCTAGCTATTGGTATGACCCCTAAGGTAGTGATAGGTTTAGGCAAGGGAGATGATATAGGCATGGGTTTGGGTGTAGATGCATGTTGGGTTATGGGAAGAGGTGTGAGTTGGGCCATGAGTGGTGTCATGGAAGGTATTGCAATAGTTGTGGTTGTGTTTGGTTTGGTTGCTCGAAACACTTTTGGATAGATAGTGGAGGTGTCAGTGAGTGACAACTACATTTGTGTTGAAACAAGAAGTAGAAGACACCCCAAAGTAAGGCTCTATCGACATAGTCTAGGTGATCGAAAAACCGTGAGAATGGTAAATGCATGTAAGAGGATCCAACGTGGATTGAAGTGGCAATCCCCATAAAATGTGTTTGAGATACAAGGAAATGGCTAGCCTCGGACTCTTGTGGGTAAGAGAGCGAAAGCAGATCAATGAGATCTTGAAGGTCTAATGGTGAATGGTCATCTAAGTGGTGGTACTTCTATAGTATCCTCCATGGGTAGAGGAGAGGATGGGCCAGCTGAAGTGGGATCTCCTTGCGTTGGTGTAGGTGGTGGACCTACATATTCTATGAGTAGGAGAGGTGTCACTGACAACTACTCAAAATTTTGAGGGGTCAAAGGTGGCGTGTTGATTATAGGCTCATCCACTTGGGTGAAGGGGAACATGAAGGGGGTTCCTCTGTGGGTAGAGGAGTAGATGAAATAGATTCTAGTGTAGGTAGGGGAGCACGGGCTAAGATTTCATCTATGGAAGGAACATGAGGCAATTGGGAAGCAACTAGTATATCATTGAAAATAGTGTGGACCTCACGGACATTACTATCATTGTTTGAGGTATCACCAGCTTGGTTGGAAGATGGGGCATGATTAGGGAATGGATTCTTGAAGATATGTAGGTTTTGGTTAGTAGGTGCATTCGGGCTATCCAAGACTAGATCTCTCGTTGTCTATCATTTCTTGGATGATATTCTTGAGGTGATGTAATTATTGTCATTGTGACCTTTGACACGATGATAGTTACAAAATTCATGTGTTCCTTATACCACGTAGGCATGGGTCACTCAGGGTCAAAACCAATATGTGGTTTTATAGGTGGAAGGGTAATGGCACCAGCCTTAATAAGATTTTCCAAAATGGAAGAATAAGATTCTCCTAGGGAAGTGTACTTTTGTTGTTCTCGTCTAAACTGGAAAGCTTGGACAAGAGAGAGATTAGAAGGGGGTTTGGCTGGGTTTGATTGATGAGGGGGACCAGCTTTGAGAACTACAACATTAGTAGACCCTTTGGGATTTGAATAGTTTTTTGGGGTTTCAAGATGAAGAAGCATCATTTGATTTGAATGCGATGTTCTTGTTACAAAGTTGAATCTTCTTTTCTTTGATAGCACGAATTTCCAATTTCTATGCCATGGTGAATGCCTCGTCAAAGTGTGAAAATTTTACACCTGTAGGGTTGGTGAGATGTGTCTAGCACATGCCCGAGTAAATAGTTATATAAGCTCGTTTGAGGTAATTGGAATGTGAGTGGTTAATGAGGCTGTGCAGTGAGTGAGCGAAAGTCAGCGATAGACTCATCATCATACTGTCATGTGGAATAAAGATCTGTCATGGTAACCTTCTTAATAATGTTGATGGAGAAATGATCTAGGAAGGCTTGGGCTACTTGATTGAATGAGTAAATGGAGTGTCTTGGTAGTCCACTATACCAATCCAATGTAGGTCTATCGTGGGACATTGGGAAAGTCCTCAAAAGTAAAGTGTCATCATGGGAAATCAGGTAACACCCATGTTTAAAGGACCGCAAATGTTGTTGTGGATCTTCTTTGCTATTGAAGTGGTTGAACTTTGGCATTTCCCAATGTATGGGTATGGTTGAATAGGAATGGATGGTGAATAGGCTCATTACAAATTTCATCATAGGTGAGGGAATTGTGTGAGCCGGAAACCAATGCTTCTAGTGTTTGCATATTTTCCATCATCAACTTGATGAGGTCATTGGTAGGTTGTGATGGAGGGACACCTCTCTGTGGCATAAGGAGGTGGATATTGAACCTGATAGGGAGGTTGAGAATAAGGAACCAACATAGAAGGTACATATCCAGAATGGGTGACATATGAGATAGGGGTTGTTGATAGTAGGTGTATGTAGGTGAGATGGTCGTCGTGACTCTGGTAGCGATTGGGGGTAGTGTTTGTGGGATGGAGAGGATGAGATTCTAGAATGGAGTAGGGGTCACCGACACCATGGGTGGTTGTGTTGTAATGGGTATTTGTGAGACAATGGGTGCGGATTGTGCTATGGTCAGGTGGTTGACGAGGGGACAAAATATACATAGCACAAGTGAGGGAAAATGAAGATGCAGCGGTCATGGCGGTGGGTATGGGTCCTAGATGTGAAACTACTAGGGGTGAAGTAGGTGAGGGTAATTCCACATTATTAGGGGCTGATCCGGCATCGATCGAGAATAAGGGAAGGAGATTGATACAGGCATGTCATATATCAACTAACCAGAGGAGTCTCGGTGGAAGAGTGTGGTAAAGGTAGAAATGTAAGTCCACGGGATTCTATCAAGGAGTCATGCAAAACTCTTTTTCACCTACAGCAATGGTGGTAGGTAAGGTTGGATCCATGGGTGATAGGACGGAAGGCGATGAGGGACTAGGTGGGAGTGGTTGACGACTAGCATGGAATATGAGGGCATTAGTCTAGCTGATAAGTCAACACCATGTGAACAAGTGTTGACTTGGTAAGTAAGACTGTATTCTATAGATGACATAGAAAACAGTAGAAACAAAGAATAATGGGGTCCAGGAGGTGAATCTGGTTAATGTCTAGATTTTGAAAATCAAACATAGGAAACCAACGATGGTCAGGTGACCAGTGACAAGTGAAAACCGGACAAATTGATGATGGTTGAAGAAAACCGATGATGGTTTTAAGACCAATACTGTTATTGTGGAAGAAAACTAGTCTCAAAAAATGAAGTAGGAATGTTGGATTTGTACTGGTGAAACTATGTATGATAGTAAGTATCAACAGGAGAGAAATATGATGATGCCCTGAGGGCCAGAAATAGAATAGAAGTAGTGATGAAATCTATTCTAGGTAAAGTAACTAGAAAGCTAGAAGCCGACACCGGTTAGGGTTTAACCGATGACGGTCAGATGTGAACCGGTGATGGTCGCTTGGACCGATGTCGATGACTATGAAATTAGAAAGAAATGAAGAAAATTGGTTTTGTGAATTAAATTAAGTGAAGAATCAAACTCAAAAACCTGAGAATGAGGATATGGGGCCTGACACACTCAGAAAAAGTCAGAATACTCCAACTATGATGGTGGAGTGTGCAAGGAAGAAGAAAAATGGAGATTTAGTCTCACACCTCAAAACACAAACCAAGAAGAATGCTAAGAAAAAGCACGATCCTAATAGTGATTTTCTTATGTTTGTTTAGCTTATGCTATTTAGGATTGACTATGTGTATTTAGAACATAATTTTTGGTTGGGAAGGCATCCTACAAAGAAGGATATCTAAAAGGAGAGGTTTTAGGTATGTTATGGCAAGGGTGGGCCATCCTCTGAGATGATGACTCAACAGAGGCAACGAGCTGGGGAGTACCTGCCAACTAGATCATGTGATCACTAAAAGATGTTCTTGGGTAAGATGTTGTTTAAGAAAGATGTGTATATTTGATTTTGTGCAAGTTTGGTAAGACACGAGAGAGAAAAAAATGTGCTTTCTATGATTCTTTGTGTCAACCATCAGCTGGGCATGACTTCCAGCATATAGGTTTCCCTCAGTTTTAATGTGAGCTAATAATGCAACAAATCAAAATGCAATGCAAGTGTTTTAAACCCAAATCAAAGTGTGATATTCGATGTAGCAAGAGATGAACAGGAAGAGGGATGCTCTTTCACTAATGCAATGCAAAAGAAAGGAAGATGTGTTCTTTTTAAAGCACCAAAAACACGATTGTTTTTAGACAATAGAAAGAAGGAGAATGATTCCAAAGAATAAAATTAATGTGGAAGCTTTTCAAGGGAAAAAACACACAACTTTCACCTAGGAATGAATAAATGCAAAAATAACCCCTGATGGGTCCCACTAGGTCGTGCCAAAATGTTTCACCATTTTCTTTACCTTTTCAAATGACAAAACAGATAAGGGTAAGGGCCAAGGAGGAATACATGTTAAATGTTGGTCGGTTGATGGTTGTTGCACATGTTAACTTCTTGATCCATAGTTGAATGTGAGAGATTCCTTTTGGCTAGGAGGAACTACCTGTAATAGACAACAAGACCACAAAAAGATAGTTAAATGATATATGACAGTGGACTACCTAGCGTATGCTAGTTCCGGGAAGTGTGATACTTCCTAGACGGTTGTCAATCCATTGTTTAAAACAAGTTAATGTGAGAAATAAACAAATTCCTATTGTAGTTGATATGATTTAGGTATCTCATTCAAATACAATAAGCAAATCCAATCACAACAAGCTAGGCTATAGTTGGATCTAAGAGGTGAGGTGTCTGTCAAGGTCTGGGGGTGGTCAAGGTCTGATTCTAGGTTATTTAGGTCAACTTGGTAGGGTGATTGTTGGGTCTTTTCTTGGTCAAGGTGTAAAACATAGAGACCGACGTCGGCTAAATGTGACCAATGCCGGTTTAGGTAGAACCGGCGAGAGGTTGTGGATAACAGGCGTCGGTATGGTGGGGAGTAAAATAAACTCAAATAGATTAAATGGTAGGGGTGATCTGAGGTCAAATAAAGTTTGGGAGAGTGAATGGGGAGGTTTTATAGAGTTCTTAGGTATGTGCAAAGTAAGTATACATAGGTGAGGATAGGTGATTTGGTGATATGGGTGAAGGGATTTTGAGTTCATAGGTAAGTGGGTGATGAAGCAATAAGCATGCAAAGAATAGATTAATAACAAGAGTAATAAAGATTACTAACTGAAATAAACCATATTGGTTAGGGCCATACTTACTATGTTAAGGATATGATGGCTAAGTGGTGGAGGTGGTTGATTGGAGAATACGTGTATGGTCTTATAGCGGTGATTTCCTAGAGTGCTCCCATGAATGCAATGGCTCTATGATTGATCCTAGTGATGGCTTTGGATGTCTGGATGCGTAAAAGGATGCTTGTTTCACTTGCATGCAGCTCTGGTCTCTTTCTTTTCTCTCTCAATGTGCCAACCTCAAAATAAGGTTACCAAAGGGAATAAAAGGTAACCGATGATGGTTTCGGTTGACCGGCATCGGTTCAGGGGTGACCAATGTCGGTTAAGGTGGGATTCCCTAGGTTTACTAAAAATAGGAGATCATGGCAATGATTTCTGCCAAATCTCTCTATTCATCCAGGGAAAGAGCGGGAGTTACCTTTTCTTATGTGGGAATGTGGTTAGAGGGGATGTAGGCATTGATTTTTAGGGTTTAGTTAGGTCTTAGTTAGTTATGGCAACATACTAAGAATAGATTTAGGGTGAGGTGGCTAGGTGAGGTGGTGGGGTGGGAATTATCTTAATTAGGATAATTAAATAATAAATATTGTGAGGACATGGATTAATTTAATTAAATTAATTAAATTAATATTAGTGTGGGGTGCAAGGGGCCATGGTTAGGTTAGTGTGTTCAAGTTGATTATTTAACGAGGGGTCAAGGGGAGTGTGACCCAATTTTGCTGTGTACACCAAGACCTCATTTGGGTCTATGAAAGTCTTGTGTGAAAGTGCTCTCCTAAAAGGTGATATCAACCCTCCAAAAACCATTGAGCGTCTTTGAGAAGGATGAATATCATAAGACAATTTTGATAAGAGAGTCTTAAAACACATCATATTCCTACACACTCTCTACCATACCTTGTTGAATTTCCTTTAGTGTGCTAATGCTCTTCTATTCAAACTCAGGAATATGGAATTCAGCTAAGAAGGCATTACATAGCATGGTATAATCTACTATTGTCTAGTGGGGTCATACTTTCGGTACCAAGTATGTGCACATCCATGCAAAATTGTTGTAAACTAACTTTCCTTCCATTCTAGGGGTAGTGATCCCCTTTGCGCGTCATAGTAGCTCACATTTTTGTACATGCTCTACAACATCCTCAACACCTTTGTAATTTGGTAGATGCAAAACATTTAAAGTTGAGTCCCTTGTCCACCGATCCAAAACCTTGATTCCCTCGATGTTTCCTCTACCAAGATCCACCAAAGCACTGTCCCTCTTGATCTACTAGATCTCCTCCCATGGATGGAAAGGGTCCTAAAGTGGTCATGCCTAGTGTCCCCATTGTCACACTAAACTACGCACCAACAATATATGATATTGCACTACTACCAAATGTGTGTCCCATGTCGCTTCAGACATGATACCCAAGATTTGTGTACACATAATTTTCCAAATGTTTCTCGAAAAATATACCTCCAAACACAGAAATGATTGTGTAGCCATAGGTGTGCCAAATGCAATGTTATACCTCCTTAGTGTTGACCATTCACTTCCACCAATACCAACTAGGTTAAAAATACTTATCTCTATATTTGGAAAACTAAGCACCAAGGGTTGGTCACCAAGCGATTTTAGATGCGTGCTGACAACTCTCCTTTCTCCAAGTGATGAGCTCTCATTAGAAGCTTAAGGGGTCTCTCTCCTATGCTTGCTAAGATGGGGTAGCATAGACTTCTCATGCTCCACATCCTCTGCATGAACCTCAATTCCTTTCTCAAAATTTACCTCCATAAATCCATGGCTTATGCAACTTCACATTGTTTAACTCCCTCCCACGAGCTTCATTATACTTGAGTTGTCTCTCTTCCCTCTCCTTCTCATCTGCAAGGTCTTCCATATTCCTCCACCCTATATTCCTCACCCAACACTCAGAATAAGCTTATCCACCATAGAAATTCTTCCAAACTTAGTGTAATGATCAGGATCTTTATAGCTAAAGGGATAACACACAAGAATGATCCTCTTGGCTCCCTTAAAAACTCAAACTCAGCAATCTCTAGATATGAATACATATAAATCACATACTCCAAGGTGTAACTCATCAACAATCTACTCCACCAATGATCAACAACATGTTTCCAAGTCAGATCAACATCATGCAACCTCTAATACTCATCTTGAGTCCATACACAAGGTCTATAGTACCATCTTTATCTAGATTCATATGTCGAAAGCCATTCATATGAACTCCACTACAAAGAAACAAAATAAGGTCTCATATAGCTCATGATAAAGATGCTCCTCTACCCATTTATGTACATCAAACTCGAGTCCAAGACTAAATCTCTTAGAAAAATCATCCTCCATGATTTTAAGCCACACTTAGACACTTTCCAAGGTTAAAAGATCTATCATCATCATGCACCATTCTCACAACATCTTCAAAAGAGGTCCCAGCAATGGAACCAAGATGTAGTCATTTATTTACCCTTAACACCTTTACTAACCATAAGCGTGTCGGCCTATCACCTAGTGGGCACAAGATGCTCACCCAAGGCACGCATATTCATTGAGCCTCTCCTTTAGGTGAGCTTTTTTAGAAGGTTACGCCATAATGGAGGATGATTTGTAGAAGTATACATTCATTTACTTGAGAAGGTAAAATATGCAACTAACAGATCTACCCATTCATGCATTACAGAAGCTAAATAACATTCTAAGAAACATAATAAACTAGATCTGAGTCATGATAATTCATATAACATGAGGGTTTACACCCTTAAACAAAATATACAGAATGAACCCATATATATATATATATATATATATATATATATATATTGATTTAACATAGTTTAGGTAGCCACATTACAGTCAAAAGGGTCATCTCAGACCATATACAATAAATTACGAGGACTTGACTCTCGCAAATCCTCCCCCCGGTATGAGACCCTAACTATACCTTTCCCATTTTAACCCTTGTTACATATCCTAGTGTCATATAGAGGCTTATGGCATCCCTTACAACCCTTAGCACTAAGTTCTCTAAACCCTAGCATTACTGCAACACTTTGTTACTCTGCTTCTTATTCTCTATGAATTATGTCTTTCTCTTTCTCTTGCCCTCCTTTCTTCCTTCTTGTCTCTAGCTTGAACATCTCTTTTTATAGGATCAACACCCACCACCATGCCTTCTCTCCTAAATAGATCACGTGTCAAGTGTTGATGTGGTCCTC
Source organism: Taxus wallichiana var. yunnanensis (assembly GCA_018340775.1). NCBI lineage: Eukaryota > Viridiplantae > Streptophyta > Pinopsida > Cupressales > Taxaceae > Taxus > Taxus wallichiana. Next base: position 2,629,927 of record CM031235.1, read on the forward strand.
CAATGGTGAATTTTTATCCCTTTGCAAACCCTCCACTCTCTGCAATGATTTCTTACGGGAATACTCCCCGCATGGAATATGATTTTCTTGACCTCCAAGGTTCTAGGCTGAAACCTTATCCACTCATCACATCTAGTCAGGTCTTCACATTTTTCCTCAAGTTCCTCTAGAATTCCAAATATGGCTAAGTCCCTTAAACCTATGTTCTACTTCCCACGTGCCCTTACTTCTCTTAAACCCTTCTTAAACATATTTATTCTACGTTCTTTCCCTTGATCACCCTTCTTCTCACTAGTCTAAATGCATGCCCTTTGGTAGTTAGCCAATATTTCGAGGGCCCAACATTACAAAATGGGTCTTCTCACCTTTGGTTATAGGCAAAACCTAAATTAGAAGGGTAGGTCATACCCTTAGTAAGGTGTAATCCAACATTTCCCAAGTCAAAGTGAAAAAGAGATTACAGATCCATCCTCATCTAAAAATTACTTAAATCTTGTTTATTCTTTCTCTAAGCATCACGGTTAGCCCATTGATGTTTCTTGAATTATTAGGTGGGACTAATTTGGGTACCAACAATTACGAGGAAAAAAATTGCATTTGTGCACAATTATCATGCTTTGGAATTTTAATTTTTGGATAGTTCTTTTTCACGAAAATGAGATGTAAATGGTGATCCATGTTTCACCACACTTTCATTCTTACTATCTAAATTCCTCAATTACAACTCCTTTTTCCTCTACATGGATTTTTTTTCTTATATGATTTATAATATTAAATTTCATCTAAATAACATAAAGGGATAAATGTAGGTAAACAATTATGCTCTTATTAATATTACATCATGCCTCTAGTATGTTGTTATATACATGATTTATGAGTATGAATATTAGACACTAGTGACACCTTTTTCCTAGTCCTTCTATTGCTTTGATTGGTTTTGATTGTGATATTGTCTCATACTTCTTAGATTTACATCTTTTTTGTCAAGTCACGGTATCCAAGGGTTTTCTTTGTCTTTGTTCCTATTTATTTTTCATGTCTTTGGGACAATATGACATGTTTTCCTATGTTTTTGCATGGGAAAAATTCACCTTAAAATAGGATAACCATACCATAGTGTCAAAAAAATTCAATGTTACACCTTTCCAAAACACCTGCTAGGTAAACATTTCCCCTACATCAGTCCTACCCTATCATTTAAATTTTATATATGTTTTTTCATCCATTCCCATAGGTTATTTAGGAATAAAAAGTCATTCAAAGAACTTTTGGACCAATATCTCTCAAAGTGGAGTTTCAAGAAATCTTAATAAGGGCTTTCATCAACCTTCCTAAGCCAAGTGCACAACCCCGGAGTTGATAAAAGTTCCAAATTCATTATGTAGGTGTATTCAAGATCCAATAACATCAAGGAAATCATTTATAAAGATTCGAGGTTTAGGAGCCAATTCATCAAAAGTGAGTTTTTAAGACCGAAGGAGCTTGCCGCGAAAGAGCACCAAAGCTTCAAGACGTGATTCCATGAGCTCTAAAATTATTTTAAATCCAAACTATATATCATTGGAAATAATATTCAACCCTCTACATGGTAAAAAAACATATCAATCCAAAACCTAATGTATTTTTCTAGGAAGCTCATTCTTTCCATGCATTATGAGTGATCCCAGAAAATAAGGAGGTATTTTAAGTTGTTTCAATAATAACTAAGGAATGAGACCCATTAACTCATTTTAAAAATTCCTTTTCCATGTGGAATCATATAAATAAGCATGTGAAAATTCATTCGGGAGCTCAAGTTATGGTCATTCCAAGTCGCCCTCCAAGGTATGTGTTTTGATACTTAGTCAAATTTGTAAAGTGACACATGGTAACATAAGGCTAGGGTAACCTTTTTTTCCTCATTTTCCCTTAACATGGGGAAAAAATGTGTAAAAAAATTTGTCCTCCCCCTTTAAGCACTTTGGTCACTCATATGACCTTGGCGGCTCACTTTAAGCTCCTTTGACTAAGTTGACTTCCTCCTCCACCAACTCCTGCATGCTCGCCACTTGTCCCAGAAAAGGATAAGGAAAAAAAAATTTTTTTCACCTATTTTCCTAAACCAAATGGAAATTTATAAAAAAATCCCCACTCCTTGGTTGGCTTAAGGTTCTTCATATGACTTTGGCCACTGCTTATTTTGCTCCCCCACCTTTCCTCTCGTCAAATAAATGAGTGACACTTTTGTAAAAAGGATAAGGCATATTTTTATGCAGCTATTGTCCCAAAATAAAGGTACAATGGGGACAAAAATTTCCCCACCCCCCTCATGGTTTTCCAAATTTATATAAATGTCATAATTAGACAAATTTTCTTCATTCCCTCAAATTTCTCCCTCCGCTCATGGAGACTTTGCTAAAACAATTTTCTCAAATACATCCTCCATAATTTTCAGGCTCAATCCATTGCTACCATTTTCCCATGATCTGAAGAAGAAGAAAAAATGAATAAATCTGAATTTTTGAAGACTCGAAAAGAAATTTCTCTCTTGAAGACCTTTGTTGCCCGCGAAGAGAAAATCCTCACAACTAAAAAAACTAGTGCACATCAACACAGGGGTTTTTTTCGATATTCTAGTTTTTCTAAGGCCATTAAAATCCAAGGAAAAAAATTCAAATTCACACCACATATTTTTTGCAGTGAAGAAACCCCAGTTTCCCCACGGTAAAATTTTAAAGTTTAAAATCTCCATTTTCAACACCTTGTAGACTTAAAATTTCAACAAAGGTACTAAAATTAAAAAACCCATATAAAAAAGGTGGTTTCATCAAAACCTAAGGTCCATAACGCCAATTTCTAAAAATAGTAAGCATCCTACATACACACTTTCCATTTTCAGTAAGTCTTCACAGAGTAGTTTCGGTGAAGATTATCCGCAGGATCATTCAAGAAAACAATTTGAGTGATTAGAGTCGAAAGGGTGGAAAATTATCATTTACTAAAAATAGTAACCCCCTTTTCTAGTACAGGGAAATTCTTTAGAATCCATGAAATTCAATTTCACATGTTGTTTCAGTTTCTCATTCCACATGTGTAATTAGTCATGAAGAAATGGTGGTGTTTCATGGCTTAGAATGGTAGTTTCATGTTTACATAATGAGCATTCTTCACTATCATCAATAGTTTAATCATCAGTGTTCATCACTTTCCTTCTCGGTGTGTACGAGCAAGTGCATAATTTTAGGAGCAATATTTGTCAATATAACATGGTATTATCACAAGATATCATCATAATCATTGTTCACAGTCATCTTGGATCCATATTGGGAAACCTCAATCACTGTTTTTTTAAACACTCATATGATTATCTAGGTTATATGTGTATCATGTGCAAGGAGTATATCATGAATCATTTTCGGCAAGGGATAAAGTTTTAAAGTTGTTTGAAATAGAAACCTTCATCATTGTGGAGGATCATAAATTTTTAGAGTATCATCTTCGAACATTCTCGGGGTGGTAGAATCACCATGGTTTCATTATGCAAACAATTGTATATGTAATTAATTCACATTCATAAAGGAGTGGAAACTTTTTGTGGATTGTTCGTAAGGATTTTTCTCATGGTTTAGAGGTTCACCATTCATCATTTCATTGGAGATTTTCACTTATTCATTAGTGGATTTAATCGTCATTAGATATAGAGTTCTCTTGAGCATCTCTTTCTCTTTCTCCTCTTTCTCCTTCCTTCTCTCTCTTTCTAATTCTTCGTTGGGCTTCATCATTTTATTTCATCCTATTCATGTAAGTGACCTATTTTAAAAATTTGTAAAATTATTTTCTCAAAATTATAAAAGAAATACTTGATTTGTATTTTCTAATGTTAAACGAAAGGTCCTTAATGGAATGGGAATGTGAAGAGTCATGTGGGAGAGATGAAAGGTCAATCCACAATGCTATAAATTGGGATGGTCTCTCCATTCCAAAGGATCCAAAATTTTGAGAATTTTCACTCTATATCAATTGTGGATTGTAGTTGTTGAAATTTGTATCAATGCACAAAAAATAAGAGCTATATTTCTTCTATTTCCCTTTCTCATATGTTCCTCTATCCCTCTCATTATACAACTTTGTGAATGTTAATAAATGAGAAAAGAGTTTGTTGCTTTTCTTGATAAGGAGATCTCTGAAACTTGGTGTTCATAATATTATCTTGTCTTGATGTTTGTAACAAGGTTTTTGTTCTTCTATATTAAATGATTGAACTACTCTGGTTATTGGGTGTGAAATCTGCAATTGTCCTACTCATAACAATAACCTTCCTTTCCTAATTTCCCTCCTTCTCCCTACATCGTTGTAATTTCCTCCCTTATACCCTCGTATAAGCATCTTGCCACAGGTTCAATGGAGTGTCCCAATATGATCCTTGGCCTTTTAGGCCAACCCACAACAATAGATAGGATTATATTAGTTTTCATTCAATAATGGGAGTTACACCATTCAATGCAGAGGGGCGTAGCCCCATGAACATTTTTGGAGACACCTAATTTTCCATACCAACAAAGTTTCTCACCAACACCACCTAATAAAGGAACTACTACCCGAGCACTAGTGTCCATTCTCGTTGATTTTATCCATTCACTTTTTTATAAATTATCATTTGGTACTTAAATTTGGTTCTTTTCTAATTCTTTGGTCATTCTTTGGTTTCACTAAGTGTCAAAATTCAAACAAGGAATTCATATATACACACAACTTACTCACTATTATGAGGGGCTGGAAAACTTGGGCTATTACTTATTATGTACTACTTGGGAAAAGAGAAACATTCAAGGATTTCATTTGGGCTGCATTATTCACTACATAGGAGGGGATATTTTTGAATTCCATCTCACACATTCATATTGGGGGAAAATTGATGTATCTTTCTATCTTGGTGTGACTGGCATAAGGGATATGATTCAATCACACACGCGTGCATAGATGCACTAGAACTATATAAAGTGTAAAATTTAGTAAAAATCTTAGTGAAAATTACATTACGGTGACATCCGAGGTCATTCGACTCAAAAATGTACATTATTTTCTTCATCGAATGTTTTATTTATCCTTTTGTGGGTAGTTAGGGTTTGTTTTTGAAAATTAGGTGTGACATAGAAACTCTACAAAGTGATGTGGATATGAAAAAAGTGAATGGAGGAAGATAAGTTCATACCCCGAGAATATCATATCTAGAGTTGTTCCTAGAACACTAGTTCCCAACTCAAATGGTAGCACTGGGTGGTCATATCCTTATCTGGGGTCTATTTTCCGAGGGATTTTAGGTTCCATTTTTCTTACAAAGCTTACTCGGTCTAGATCTAGCATGTTCCATCCATTTTCCAACCTGAGAATCATCTCAAATCTCTTAATAAATTCTAACTCTTATATCACTATTTTTACACTTCCTTGTCTCTTAAATGATAAATCTTTTTGTTCCTATTATATCCATTTGATCTTAGTCCTATGATTCAGATTTATTTTTTGTTAAATTAGATTGATGTGGTTCATTAGAAAAACTATTTTAAATTTAGATTATCCATTGAAATCAACAAGAAAAATATCAATAACTTGTTCCACTATATGCAAAAGTAAATACCACCTAAGAAAGTAAAACCACTTTAGCTTTATAGATCTAGCTCGATGAATTATTTATAGTTATTTGTAAAAAAATAGAAGTGATAAATAATATAATTAGTTATTTCAAAACATTTACAAATATAAGGTCAATAATTCAATCCATGCATTCACTAAAACATTTGGCCCAAATAAATTCAACCTATAAATCACCGAAGTTACATTTAAGGTGTCTATTGTTTCAAAAACAAGAACCAAATTTTCAATTATAATATTAAATTTAGAATTGAAGTCAAGTTACTAACACTAATCTCAATTTATACTATATTTTTGTAAGGACATGATAAAGTTAGCTTAATTTCACCCATTGTAAGCCAAATTGAACTCAAATTTACTAGGGGTGAGGATAAGCAATTTTTAGTCTAATTTCATGTGTAATTTTAAGCAATCTTTGACATAACTAAAACATTAAAAATATTTGGCATGGCTTTATGCAAAAAAATTAGATCTAACACTAAAACATGAACTAAAGTTACTTTTATGTTAGAAAACAACTTAACTTCAGTCTTACATTAAGGTGACTTAAAATTCCAACACCAAGTTACCTTTAGATCTAACACTAATGATCCTTGTAAGTAGAATTATAATTTCAAACATAAATGAATATGAAGTGAAACTATATATGTTTTAAGTAATACATTATTCCTAATTATAATTATATGAAAAATAACTATATATATCAATCTTAAGGATCTTCGTTCATCCTATATTTCCTATATACCATATTGATTAGCAATTCTATTATCTTCTCCAAAAAACTCAGATTGGTAATAAATGAAATGAATTGAGCTACATCAATGTGTCAAGCTAAATAAATATTTCCATAAATAAAAAGACTCCAAATTATACCATTTGGAATGGATATTATGGATGGCTTGGATGTTGATGGTATGGCCCTTGACTTGCATTTATCATGAATTGCATGTCATGGAATGTGAGGGGTCTTACAGACTCCAATCGCAAGTATATTGTTAGAGACACTCATCAAAAATTTGCAAACTTGGATGTTTTGTGTTTGCAGGAAGTTAAAGTCACAGAGTTTTCAACTATTAATGGTTTGTAAAACCATTTGGCCTGACATCTTGGCGTTTACTAGTAATCATGATGGGGGCTTGGGGTGTGTAATTTATTTATTTTCCCCTCAATGGCAGCCCTTTTTATGTATCATAAAACGTAAGGACCCCATCAACCGTGGCCATCCGTTCTCTCTTTAATATTGAAATTCACCCTTTTGACAACATCAACATTTATGCTTCAATGATGCGGAAAAAAGAGTAGATATTTGGAAGTGGATAGCCAATGAAATCCTTGATGCATCAACTGATGGTGAAATTCATCTAAGTTTTTTGTATTCTCTATGGATTCCGAGAGAAATTGAAAAATGCCTCTTGGGACATTTAATGAACAGTATTGGGCCATCTACAGTAATTTAATATGGTTGAAATTCCCATGGACAAGTATGGGAACCTTCCAATGTGATGAAAATTTGGTAAAAGAGAGACTTGGTATTACATGCATAATAAATTTGGGTTTTATGACCCAAACACCTTACATCTTCTTAACTCGAGGACTAGTTCACTTGGTCTAATCTTTGAGGTGGATCGATCAAGTTCTTAAAAGGTTCGACATGACTACTACGTTATCCACTCAAGAATTTTTGGATTTTGACAACTTATATTTTGTGTGTAGAAGTGATTTCAGATTTCCTTCTTTCGACCATCTTCCCATCAAATTTCATATCACTTGGCAAGCCAAGCGACCCTTTTGTCATAAGGGCCAATTTTTCTCAATATCGGCCCGATGGAGCATGGGCCCATGCTCAATCATATCAAGTGGGTGTGGAACTTAGTACCTAGGCCACGTCACTTGCATAATCATCATCCACCTCTTCTATTCGATTAGACTTGAGTGTGGTGGTACCTAATATTATTTCTAGACGCTATGACTAGGACTACTAAGTTCCTTATAATATATGGCCGAAAACTAGCCAATATTAGGCATTTTTAGTATTCCGCCACCTCCTTAGTTAGCTAGGTGGTGGTGGATCTCGAAGGAAATACTTTTCTTTGAACCCTTATATTACCTGCAACTCCAGTTTGTTGAGCTTAGAAAGAAATTCTAAATTGTTGACAACTATAATGCCAAATTAACTAAGATGAAATTAACAATCTATTCTAATATTGAAAAGGAAACTAATCTAAACAAATCAACAAAACTGAGACATTACAATCACAAACAACAAATTGCTTTTACTCTAAACAAATAAATCCTAAACAAGAAAAATAGCCGATGTGGCTATTTTCCTGTGCAGTTGTGTATTAAGTCTAAAATAATTTAAAACAAGAACTTTTCCAATTAATCTATGATATGTAGACAACTTCCTATAGATATTCTTCCCTCCAAATCCACAGGGATAAGAAGAAAAAGATCCGTCACTGGGAGTTGCTATGAAAGATGTTAATCCTCTTGGAAATTAATTAACTACTTACAGATGAAAGGAAATTGATTTCTACTCTATTTGATATGATACAACAGTAATAAATTGCAGAAATGAAGGAAATCAAACAACTCCAACCTGGAATTCATAGAATAAAGGTAAATCTAGTTGTTTTATAATGTGTCCCCTCAAGAGAGTCTTAAAGGCCTATTTTGGGGATAGTTGAATAATTTTTCATACTCGGTGTTTTATGATGGTGTTAAGACACCTCTTTATGTTTGGATTAGCATTCTTAGAGAGTCAATAGGTGGTAGGAGCTTTAAACTTGTGTTTTAATGTTTTTTTGTAAAGGGAAGTAAGAATAAGTGTCTAAATGACTAAATGGGAAGGTAAAAGTCACAAATCGAGTGTAACTTCCCTATAAGGGTATAAATATCATTGTGTAACTTAATTCAAACCATTCCCATTTGAATGGAAATCAAGGGAGGATTTTCAAGTAGTGAAAACAATCTTGTTCTTGTATGCATTTGCAATGTGTGACTGTGTAGACTACTTTGCTCTTATTAAATGGTAATATGAAATTTGATGCATGTTTATAATAAGTTAAAATTGATCTATGAAGAGGCTTATACCAATATTTGTGTGTGTAAATCATTGTTTGTGTTGGTGCATTTTGGAGTTATAGTGAAGATTTGATCGAGATAGTAGATAAGAAATCGAGTGAGACTGCATTTATAGCTTGGTAAGGGATTTTGATTTTTCATTACCCTCTAAGAATTATGCAGTGAATTTATGAATCTTTTAGTCCAACAAATTTATTTCTAACCTTCCTTAGATAAGTATGAAAACCAAGGCAAGTTATATTTTGTTTCTTGAAAGTTAACTATTGTTTCAATATTTTACGGTGTTCATTGTGATTTGGGGTAAGAAAGGTGTACAGTGGTCTAACTATGATGTCAAGGGAATATTTGGAGGTACTAGGATGTTCTTGAGATTAAAATATCTGTAGAGTTTCTATACAATATGAAATAACCTAAGGAAGCTAAATGTAGTTGTGCATTGAATCTAAATGATGTAGAAACTTGACAAGTTGATTTGTGATGGTTGTATTACACCAAAATCAGGTGTATGATTTATATGTTAGAGTTATATGACTAAAATTTGATTGTGATCAAGAGAAATTTGCAACAAAAATAATTTTCTCACTATGAAACTGGGCATACATGTTAGTAGGACACCAAAGAAGGAGGAATGGAGGAATTTGTACTTAACCTTGTAAGCTACTAGTAAGGTAATATTCTAACTAGCATTGAAGCATGCCTTATGATGAATTTTAGACTCTTGAAATGAGGTTTTGTGAAAGTTACTTCAAAATTACAATTCTTAGGTTTCTTTATGCTCTAACTAGGGTTTAGAGAAATAAATACCATTATCTCCTTATTGCACCAAGTATAAATTCATAAAATTGAATAATATTGTCTGTCTTAGAAGGATTTAAGTGTTGAATCAGGTTTGGTAGCAAAAAAAACCCCATCAATGATATATTGCTAACAAGTATAGGAAAGAGTGGTAAAAACCAGTCGTAAACCTAGTTTAAAGGGAAGCTTTATGAAGAAACCGTCCTTTTTCTTATAATTACCAAATGGAACTTTGAGATAATGGTAAAGAGATTAAAGGGTGCTAGAAAAATCATTCTTGTGTGTGGAAACCTCCTAAAATATGAGATAAGCCTGACAAAAGAGTCTATAGTGGACCTAGTGAGGGTTAATAAGCCAAAGCCAAAGGGGGTGAAAGTGAGTTAGAAGAAGCAAATCACGAGTTTGGGAACTAAAAATTTACAAGCACCTTTGGGATGTTGAAGGATATATAACAGAGTTAAAACCATTTTGTAGGTAGTTTTAGTTGACCCCAGGGATGCTCATGCTAGAAGCCTCGGTCTTAAGGACAAGTTTAGAAGGAAATAATTGCAAGATTAAAGATTTGGCCTTGGTTATCAAAGATTAAGGTGAAGTTGAAATTGGTTGAGGTGTATGAGCATAACAGAGGAATTTTGAAATATTGAAAGAGATCAAAGGAGCTAATTTTAAAATCTAAGTAATAAAAGGTGAAATTTTGATTTTTTCCTATTAATTCTATTAATGGTATAGTGTTGTATAGAGTATGTGGACGGGGTGTAATGTGTAAGAAAAGGTTAAAGGTTACAAGGCTAAGAAAAATATCTTGGGTTGAAGAGCAAGGTGATTAAGGATGATAGAGAAGGTAGTGAATGGTGAGAAGGACAAATTGTAGGACTTATAAATAGTCCAATGGATGAACTATCATCACTCTTAGAGTAATAGGTAGGGTATGTAGATGCACTAGAACCTTTCAAGATGTAATTAGTCCAATTCTTACCTTTCCAATCCAAGTTAAGTACATTTTTAACCTTGTATGACCTTTATCATGCGTAGTAAGGAGAATTTTGATAGTGTAACCTTGTGATAAATGATTTGAAGGTTGTTTTTGCATCAATAGTTGTATTAGAGTGAGGTTGTTGAGTTTGTATAAAATTACTTCTTGAAACTAACAAGTTGAATTGCAAGTGTTGATGGAGGATGTGCAGGATAAGAGTATGAAGAGCCAAAGTGAGCTTTATGAACTAGATATTGATCAACATGGTTATGAGGTTCCTAAGTGTCTCAATAAGATGAATTAAGAGTCACTCAAAAACAAGACTAAGAGAACTAAATAAGAGAGATTGAAGGAATACATGGAAGAAGGTAATGAGAAGATATTAAAGGAGGTGTTGACTTTGATCATTCAAAGAAAGAAAGAAAACAAGGAAGAGAGAGAGAATTAAAAAAGAAGAGAGATGGAGAGGAAAAGAGAGAAGTGGATGGAAGAAGAAATCAGTGCACTTAAGAGAGATGTGGAACAAGTATCCATGTTGATGAAACAATGGATGGAATCCCAAAGCCAAGAAAGAGGGATTGTGATGAAAAAAAGAGTCAAGTGGCCCATTAGGCTACTTATAGAGAAAAGAAAAAGGATGCAGTTAAGAAGATGGATAAAAGAGGAAGAGAGAAGGATAAGAAGAATGAGAAGAGAATAAGTTAAGAGAGTTATCCTAGAAGAGGATAAGGAAAATGAAGAAGAAGAAGTTATAGAGATATTTTGGCATCTCTTAAAGAGAGTGAAGAAGAGAAGAGTTTGAGTAAAGAAGAAGAAGAGCTCACTAAAAGAGCTACTCAAGGGGCTAGAGATCCTCCTATTTTTAAATCTGACTTTGACTTTGAGTGTGTGACTATAGGTACATCAAGAGAAGAAAGAGAGGCAAGAAAAGATGCCTTAAATGAAGAATCAAAGAACAAAAGTGAAGAAAAGTTAGAATAATAATTATGTAGGTGTTGTCCCCTCAATTTTCCCCCTTTTTTGAAATCCAATTTCATGAAAATTGAAGTCTTGTCATGGAGGAATTCATGTTTCGAGCCCCTCAAGTCCTCATTTTTTATCCCCCAAGACATTTTATGCATTTCCTTAGTCTGCGGCCATTATAATGTTCTATCTATTTCTCATGGATGGGAGGGGGTTTATGATCTTATTTTATGCATTTGAAGGATGTGGAAACTTTCATTCTTTGCATATTAACCTTGTGAAACAAAAAATCTTCATCAGTGCAAAAATGGCATTTTCCCATCCTCCGCAATTTTCTACATTCTTTTCTCCATCAAAATTCTTTCTCATAAGGTGAATCTAAGTGTTTTCTTCTCATTGGATGCGGCTAGATGGGTTCCTTTTTGAACTTATCACTTTTGGTGATTTTGAAAAAATGTCAGATTTACCCCGCATCCCCACTGGTCCCTAATTGGCTGGAGTAGTTTTGGTGGAAGTTCAGGGTGATGGATCCATTTTATTCTCTAAGGCATTATGGTGAAAGGGAGAAAATTTCTAAAATGACCTGTGGCCCCGCTCTCCTATGAAGGGATAAATTTTGAGTTGAGGCCCGCAATGAATCGAGAAAGTGGGTTCATGTTAGGCCACTAAGAGAAGAATAAAGTCTATGGATAAGTGGAAATATTCTAACTAGCATTGAAGAATGTCTTATGGACACGTGGCCTACATTGAAAATTCAATGGTGGAGACATGAACTTTCAAGGGAAAATTTGGAATTTTACACTTTTCAAAATAGATAAAGTATAAAATTGAAGCACATCCCCGAACCAATCAAAGTGACACCATGTGTTGAAGAATGAAATCAGGACAACGGGCCAACAGAGGAAAATGAGAATTTGAGCCACGACCCCATTTCCAATCAGGGTGTGCCACGTGTTCATGTTAAAAATCAAGGCGGGCCGGCGGAGGAATTTGAGAATTTGAGATTTTTGTCTTAAAAAGGCTTAAGTAGCAGATTTGAGCCACATTTCCTTAGTCACTCATGTAGAGCCACGTGTCTGGCCTTTGACAGGGATACGGAGGGGCAGAGCAAAATGAGAAATTGCACTTTTTCTCCCAAATGTCTTAAAACATGGATTTTTTCCCTAGACCCATCGTTGCTTGGATCTTGCCACATGTAGGGTCCAATTTCAAAGCTGACATAGGGAAAGAGTGGCCAAAACACACTCATCTAGTTTTTGACACCATTAACGAACCAGAGCTCTAAAGGATACAAATGTGAACCATTATTTGTTCTTCTCTCTCTCTTTCCTTGTCATTTATTCATGAGACGAATTTTTGGTTTGTTGTGTAGCCAAATTGATAAGTTTAAAGAGATGTCAAGTTTGATTATCATAAAATAGAGTCTATCAAGCATACACAATGAAAAAGGGTGAAAACTTACTAGTAAGCACTTGAGTGCTATAAAAGTGGTTAAAAGGTGGACATGGAAGGACCACGTGAAGAAGAAAATCATGAGATGCCCCCTAGTAAAATAATCATGCTCGAAATGATGAAATATTCCCCTTTTCAACCTCTAGTTTCCATGAGTGTGTTTGTTTCATGTCCCTTTCCAAAAATGGATCTATAACAAACATTATTCCATTTGGATATTCTTGTCTTGGGGACAAAGAATGGATGTAAACGAATTGTTATAAAAACATGTTTTGGCCATGGAAAAGGATTCTTGTTTTCTAGGAACATTGTAAATTTGGAAGTAATTCAATACGGAAGCTTTCTTTCTCATTTCTTTTGTTATCTCTCTCTCTCTCCTTGCTCGATTCAATGGATCATTTGTCTTTGCATTCAAAAGAAACTTTGTGTTCTTGTTTGTGTAATATTTAGAACTTTGTGTCTACAGATTCGCATCAATGGTAAAGTGATTGATATTTTTCTATATTTTCTTGGTTCAATGTGAGTAAGGATATATTCTGCTACCTATATCTCCTAAAAAACATTTTCATTTTATTCCTTCCTCCATCTCTCTACTCTTCCAATCCTTCGTATTGATAATCTTTTAAGTATGAAAACATTCCAGAATATCAGGGTCCAAACATTGAGAGTTGTATATTTGTACATTTGTTTTTCCTACTTTCAATAAGGGAACCTCTCCCATTAAAGAGGAGGGACTTGTTGTCCCCTGACTGTGGTTTCTATCCATGTTCCATTTTGAAACCCAACAATTTTTGGTGACTCTGGGGAATTCATTACAAATGGATTCCATTTTTGAATAACAACTTCTTGATCATCTTTGATCTGGCGAATCCAAGATACACTTGGGGTAGAATATTCCTTAGGGAAGAAGACCCTCATTTCCAACTTCTGGATCATCAAGGTTTCTCTCTCCCTTCATCAAGAAAAATAAGAGAAACAAGATTTGCAAGCACTCCTCCTGCTAGAGACAAAAATTTTGGGAGTGATATCCCTCAAGATCAAATCAGTCCTAATTTGCATGCTTTAATTCTCGCCGGTATTTTTAGTTCCTCTCCAAAAAATCTTTCCAAGTATGGTAGCTCCTCTACCTTGGGGCCAAAGGGTTGGGCCTCTTTCTCTTCCCCACCATTGCATGAATTTCCTAGAGGAAATAGAAATAATTTCCCTAAATTCAGAGGTGATGGGAAGGTTCATCCATATGAGCATATTGCAGCCTTCATTATTGCTTGTGGTGTTCTTGTACTAGAACATGAGGATATCTCTATTAGAATTATTGTAGAGACATTGCAAGATAATGTTGTTGATTGGTTTTATCATCTCCCTACTAGATCCATCACCAATTGGAAAAACATGACAACCCAAGTTTGAGAAGCGTTTTGAACCTCGCGAGGATGTACATGCCCTCTTCACATAGATTTCTCAAATCAAAAAGAGTCACATGATCCCATGAGGGAATTTTTGGCCAAATTAAATAGCCTAGTTAAAAATATCCCACAAAACACATGCCCTATGGATCAGATTCAGAAATGTTTTTTCATTAATTCCCAACTACCTGAAGTGAGCTATGCACTTAGAAGAGATAATCTTTCCACTTTGGATGTTGATCGGATATTTTTTGTCGTGTTGAAGATGATCTAATCATCTCTGGAAACTAAGGATAAAATAATCTAAATCCAAATCATCTTCTTCTTCCACATCTTCTCCTGGAGTTCATGCATATCAGTTGGTATAGAAACCTATTAATGATCTCATTGCTCTCAAGAAGTAGTTAGCCCAACATGCTCCTTATCATGATGTTCCTAGGAAAAACTTTTAGCCCAAGAATCAGTTGCCCTCTCCTCGGACTAGATTGGCAATTGAATGCCTACCTGTTAAAATTCCAATCAATGCAACATGTGAAGTGTTAGAGCCTAATGACGAGGAGGAGGATGAAATATGTGAAGAAAATGAAGAGGAATCTAATGAATAATTATAAGAGTTGAGTGGATCTCATGTTCATTTTCTCACCACTGAAGGTATAGATGAAGAGGATGATTATGAAGAAAGATTTGCAGAGATGAACAAATAATCATAGGCTGTCATGACTCGTGAGCAATCCAACAAGAAGGGGAAAGTGGTGCAGCCTACTAAAAGATCTAAGGAACCTCCTACAACCATTTCAATGATTGTAAAGAGAGAGGATCTCCCATTCCAACTTCTTCCACACCCAAGGTAGGTTTTTTGTTCCTTCCTCCTCTATTTTTGCTCCTAAAACTTCTTTCCTTTCAAATGATAGAGTTGATAATTCAAAAGCTTCATCTACTCCTATTAATGATGCTCCATCTACCTCTAGTTCTTTTGACATTATTGACCATCTCAAGAAAACTAAGATCCAAATCTCAGAAGTTGAATTCTACCAAACCCATCCCAAGGCCTTTGCTAAGATGGTAGACTTTGTAAATTCCAAATCCAAGCCTTCATCCCCTGGTTCTAAAGGTATCTTGCCCAATCCTTCTCCTTCATCTCGAACCAAGCCTTGTGGCAATAAATCACTTCATCCGATGAGAATACAAAACCATTTTATGTCACTGTCCTCATAGTGGCCACAAACTCAGCAATTGTGTTATTGATTATGGTGCTTCGATAATGTGATGCCTGCTAAGGTATCTCATTCCCTAGGCTTAACCCTAACCTACACCTTTGGTTCATGTTACTCGATGGAAAGTAGAGAAGTGCCATTGGTTGGAAGAATCAAGGATGCACAAGTAGCATTTGTTGCTTTTCGAGAGAAGAGAGTTTTAACCACCATTTTGGTAGCTAATATTTCACCTTCCTATGGCATGGTGCTTGAGTAGAAATTTTTGCAATGATGTTGGAGGAGAAATCATGATGGATTGGTCACATGCTCTTATTCCATTAAATGGTAAAATGAAGAAGCTACTACCTGAGAAACAAACTGAATATATCATGAAAAAAGAAATGACCCAAAGGAACAAATACTTTATGAGGACATTAGTCATGGTAACTACATGATCATGTCACAAGATGAGGCTAAATATCCTAAGGAAATGCTTCTTGATCCTAATGGTGTTTGGATTTTGGAATTTTATGGGAACTTCTCCTTAGCCTACTGAGCTGGTGTGGTGCTTATTTCTCTTCAAGGGAAGATTCATCCTTTCTCCTTCAAGATCCAATTCAAAAACACAAATAATACAGCTAAGTATGAGGCTCTCATCCTCGGTTTAAGCATGGAAAAAGAGATGGGGATCAAGAATCTCCTTGCTCGTGGAGATGTAGAGCTGATTGTAAAGAAAGTCAGAGATATCTTTCAAGTGAAGAATAGAAGGTTGAAACATTACAGGAATCTAGTTTTGGATTCCATTGAGTTCCTTAATGCCTTTTCCATTGAAGCCATGCCAAGGGAAAGAAACACCACGGATGATTCATTGGTTGTCTCGAGGTCTCTACTAAGCCCTCATCTAGATTTATCCCAATATAAATTCACCATTGAGATGATTCATAGACCTAGTGTGCCTGACAATGCAAACAATTGGCAGGTCTTTAATGATGATCAACACTTGCTTTCCTTCCTTGAACTCAGAGATAATTTTGACCAGCTATACTTTGAAGGAAGTGGAAATCCACCTAGAGAGTGTGTGCCCCCAAATGAAGAAGATAACAAAGAAGAAATGGATCATGATGGTTGCATAAAATTGAAAGGTAATAAGATACCTAAAGGGCTGGTAAGTTTGGAAGAGTTATTTGATAAACATGATAGGTACATCAAGTCCAAAACTTCCAAAGGAGCTCAGCAATCTGCTGAATGTGAGAAGATAAACATTGGGAGTCTTAATGAACCCAAGCTGGTAAACATTAGAAAGTGTTGCACACAAGAGGAGAGGGAGAAAGAAGTGAATATGTTGAAAAGGTATGCTAATGTTCTTGCATATTCTTATGATGATCTCAAGGCTTTTCAGCTAAAAGAGATGCAACATTTCATTCCTCTAAAACTTGGGATCAAGCCCTTCAGGCCAAAGTAGAGGCAGTATAATCCTAAAATTTCTAATACAATATTTCAAGAGATCTGAAATTTATTAAAGGCTAAGATCATTTTCCCCATTCACCATTCAACATGGATTGCTAATATTGTGCCCGTCAGGAAGAAGAATGGTGAGATCCATATTTGTGTTGATTTTAGGAATTTGAATCAAGCCTCTTTGAAGGATAATTATCCTCTCCCCATAATGGATCAAGTGTTGCAAGATGTTACAGGTTCAGAAATTTTGTCCATGCTTGATGGATTCTCAGGATATAATCAAGTAGAAGTAAGTGTTGCAAATCAGCATAAGACTACTTTTACCACTCAAAGGGCAATGGACCTAGCCTTTGGCAGCCTCAAGGGAAAATGCATAGTTGTATACCTTGATGATCTAACTGTGTTTTCAAAAATAGAGCTGATCATTTCCAACACCTTGAAACTGTCCTCCAAAAGTGTAGAGAGCATGGCATCTCCTTGAATCCCAAGAAATCTATCTTTTGTGTCACTAAGGGAAAATTATTGGGACACATTGTCTCTAAGGAGGGAATCAATATTGATCCAAAAAGAGTCCATGTAATTCAGCAGATCCCTCTCCCCACAAGTAAGAAGGGTGTGCACTCTTTCTTTGGAAAGATCAACTTCTTAAGAAGATTCATACCTGATTTTTCTAAACTTACTTTGAACATAGCCCACATGATGAAAGGGAAGTAGAATTTTGGTTGGTCCTTTGAAGGAAAGGTTCATTTGAAGACATCAAGAGAGCTATAGCAAAGACTCCAATATTGGCATCCCCTGATTATAGCAAAGACTTCATTATCTATTGCTATGCTACTAAAAGTACTCTATCTATTGTGTTAACCCAAGAGAATGTTGAAGGTCATGAACTCCCCATAGCATTCATGAGTTATATTTTGAAATCCCATGAGCTGAAGTACACCATGATGGAGAAACATGCTTTTGTAGTGGTCAAAGCTATGAAGCAATTTCATTTTTACATCCTCAACTCTCATTCTATTGTGTTTGTGCCTGATACAACTATTAAATCCATTCTTACACAACAAGAATTTGGAACCAAGAGAGGCAATTGGGTAGCCAAAGTTTAGGAGTATGATCTTGACATCAAACCCACCAAGCTAGTTCAAGGAAAGGGCTTATGTGAACTCATTGCTGAAGGAGCTGATGCCAAATTATCCAAGGAGGAAGTTGATATCCCTGTTGTTCTTTTCCTCAGCTCAACTAATGAATGGTATGCTAGCATTACACACTTTCTTACTTATGGAGAATGTCCATCCCATTTGAGTGCCAAGGAGAAGAGAGCCATCAAATTAAGGTCTACACAATATGTGTTGTGGGAAAATTCATTGTTCAAACGAGGCATAGATGGAAGGTTTTTGAAATGTGTTGACAAAGAGAAACAAAATAAATTGTTCTCAACTTTTCATGACCAGGCTTGTGGAGGTCATTTCTCTTCTACTCTCACAACCCACAAAATCTTCAATGTTGGATATTATTGGCCTACCTTGTTCAAATATGCATCAAAGTGGGTAGGCAAGTGCAAGGCATGTAAAACCTTTGTTGGAAGACCCAAATTGGCTGCTTTACCTCTCAAACCAGTGATGATTGAGGAACCTTTTCAACAATGGGGTTTGGACTTCATTGGGACACTTAATCCACCTTCAAGTGCAAGGCCTACTCATGTTTTGACTATCATTGATTATTTCATGAAGTGGGTGGAAGCCATTCCACTCAAATTACTACTTCAAGTAGTATGTAACTTCATCAAGGAAAATCTTAATAAGGTTTGGGATACCAAACAAGATTGTCACTAACAATGCTTCCAATTTTTCTTATGCTGAGATGATAGTATGGCTATGGAATTTCCCTTTCTCACTCTTCATATTACTATCCCCAAGGGAATGGGAAAGAAAATCAACTAACAAGAACTTGGTCACCATTGTTCAGAATCTTGTTAATGACTCTCAGAGGAATTGGCATAAGAAACTATATGATGCTTTATGGGCATATAGGATTACACCTAAGAGAGCCATTGGAATGTCTCCTTTTCAAGTGGTATATGGAGTTGAAGCTCACTTCCAAGTCACATTGGAACTTCCAGCCTTACACTTGATGAAGGCCATTGAGGATGCTAGCTTTACCAATTCATTGAACAAAAGAATTATGTACATCTATAAGTTGAATGAAGACAGATTGCAAGTGGTTGACATAATATCAGCTCATCAACTCAAGGTAAAAGCTCTATTTGAAAAAACCCTAAACCCAAAACTTTTCAAGTGGGAGACAGTGTTCTTCTTTGGGACAAAAGGCATGAACCTCAAGGCAGCCATGGTAAATTTGATTCCCTTTGGCTTGGTCCTTTTAAAATTAGAAATTTTGCTAGTGAGAACTCTTTTTACCTGGATTACATGGATGGTTCTCCTCTCCCACTTCCTTATAGTGGGAAATTTTTGAAGTTTTTCAAAACCTAGGAGTTTTGATGGTCCCTCTATACATTTTGTATAGAGTTTCTTTCTAGTTTTTCTTATTTTGCTTGTTTCCTTATGTGTGTTAGATTCTATGGTTATATTGCTTTTTTACTCCATTGCCCAATGCATAAGGCACTAGTCCGATCATCCCTAGGATTCTCTATGGTTCTTGATTTTACATATTCCTCTGTTAAATCATCCCCGAAAGGAACCAAATATTGTCCCCTCAATTTTCCCCCCATTTTTTTTGAAATCCAATTTCATAAAAATTGAAGTCTTGTCATGGAGGAATTCATGTTTCAAAACCCTCAAGTGCTCATTTTGATCCCCATGACGTTTTATGCATTTCTCAATCTACAACCATTATAATGTTCTTTATTTTCTCATGGATGGGAGGGGGTTTATGATCTTCTTTTATGCATTTGAAGGATGTGGAAACTTTCATTCTTCACATATTAACCTTGTGCGAACAAAAATCTTCATCGGGTGCAAAAATGGCATTTTCTCGTTCTCCACAATTTTCTACATTCTTTTCCCCATCAAAATTCTTTCTCATAAGGTGAAGATAAGTGTTTTCTTCTCATTGGATGCGGCCGGATGGGTTCCTTTTTGAACTTATCACTTTTGGTGATTTTGAAAAAAATGTCATATTTTCCCCGCATCCCCGCAAGTCCCTGATTGGCTGGAGCAGTTTTGGCGGAAGTTCGAGGTGATCGATCCATTTTATTCTTTAAGGCATTATGGTGAAAGGGTGAAAATTTATAAAATGACCCACGACCCCTGCTCATGTGAAGGGATAATTTTTGAGTTGAGGCCCGCAGCAAATTAGAAAGGGACACGTGGCCTATGTTGAAAATTCAATGGTGGAGACATGAACTTTTAGGGGAAAAGTTTGGAATTTTCCCTTTTCAAAATAGATAAATTATAAAAGTGAAGCACATCCCCAACCAATCAAGTGATGCCATGTGTTGAAGAATGAAATCAAAATAGTGGGGTCCGGCGGAGAAAAATGAGAATTTGAGCCAAGACCCCATTTCCAATCAAGGTGTGCCACGTGTTCATGTCAAAAAATCAAGGCGGGCCGGTGGAGGAATTTGTGAATTTGAGATTTTTGTCCTAAAAAGGCTTAAGTAGCATATTTGAGCTGCATTTCCTTAGTCACTCATGCAGAGCCATGTGTCTGGCCTTTGGCGGGGATGCAGAGGGGCAGAGCAAATGAGAAATTGTGATTTTTCTCCCAAATGTCTTAAAACATGGATTTTTCCCTAGTCCCATCGTTGCTTGGATCTTGCCATGCATAGGGTCTAATTTCAAAGCTAACAGAGGGAAAGAGTGGCCAAAACACACTCATCTAGTTTTTATGCCATTAACGAACTAGAGCTCCAAAGGATACAAATGTGAACCATTCTTCATTCTTCTCTCTCTGTTTCCTTGTCATTTATTCATGAGATGCATTTTTGGTTTGTTGTGGAGCCAAATTGATAAGTTTAAAGAGATGTAAAGTTTGATTATCAAAAATAGAGTTTATCGGGCATACACAATGAAAAAGGGTGAAAACTTACCAATAAGCACTTGAGTGCTATAAAAGTGGTTAAAAGGTGGAAATGGCAGGACCACATGAAGAAGAAAATCATGAGATGCCCCCTACTAAAATAATCATGCTCGAAATGATGAAATATTCACCTTTTTGAACCTTTGGTTTTCATGAGTGTGTTTGTTTCATGTCACTTTCCAAAAATGGATCTACAACAAACATTATTCCTTTTAGATATTCTTTTCTTGGGGACAAAGAATGGATGTAAACGAATTGTTATAAGAACATGTTTTGGCCATGGAAAAAGGATTATGGTTTTCTGTAAATGTTGTAAATTTGGAAGTAATTCAATATGGATTCTTTCTCATTTCTTTTGTTATCTCTCTCTCTCCTTGCTCGATTCAGTGGATCATTTGTCTTTGTGTTCAAAAAAAAAATCTTGTCTATGTAATCTTTAGAACTTTGTGTCTGGAGATTCGCATCAGTGGTAAAGTGATTGATGTTTTTCTATATTTTCTTGGTTCAATGTGAGTAAGGATATATTCTACTATGCCTATATCTCTTAAAACATTTTCATTTTCTTCCTTCCTCCATCTCTCTACTCTTCCAATCCTTCATGTATTGATAATCTTTTAAGTATGAAAACATTCCAGAATATCAGGGTCTAAACATTGAGAGTTGTATATTTGTACATTTGTTTTTCCTGATTTCAATAAGGGAACCTCTCCCATTAAAGAGGAGGGACTTGTTGTCCCCTGACTATGGTTTTTATCCATGTTTCATTTTTAAACCCAACATTAGGCCATCTCAAGATCACTATGAATCAAATGAAGGTAGAAATGCAGTTGTTTGTATGGTGAAAATTTCATGGAAAACTCTCACGATCATGTGGATTTGGCTTAATGGAGAGGATGAGATGAAACCCAAGGTGAATGATAAAGCAATCTTGGAGTCTAAAGACAACATTGCAAGTGTAGAACAAGAGATCAAGATGAAGAGATAAAAAGAGCATGATATGAATGAACCAGAGAAATAAAGAGCAAAAATGAAATAATTTGAGTCATGTGGACTTCAAATAGAGCAAAGAAAGATGGATTTGGATTTTGGCAATATAGAATGTATAAGTGAAATTAAGAGGGAATTTGAAGAAGCCCCAAACAAAGAAGAGAAGAAAATTTGATAACAAGGTGGAGGAGGCAATGAAGCCTCATATTTTTAAAACTAATCAGTTCCTAGTTGTGAATGTGTAGGTATGACAAAGAATGAGAAGGATGAGTCATTTCCAAGACTCATAATGAAGAAGGTGAATCCAAACAAGATCCCAAAGGAACAAAGCAAGGAAGAGGAAACAAAAACTAAGTCTATGAGACTCTTGGACAATAAAAATAAATATACAAGGGCTGAGGCAAAATGACATAAATGGAAGATGCAAAAGAACAATAAAAGTAAGAAGGGGACAAGCTATATGGTCAAATATTCTCTACCCCTGGAGTATGATGCAAGATCATCAACTCTAGGGCATGTATAAGGCTATAAACATAAAAAATTGGATTAAAGGTATACTAGTGTAGTCTAGAGGTCATTTTGTGTTGTTTAGGCATGTCAGTGGGGTTCTAGGCCTTTCAAAAATTCAAATTTCTCATTTTCCCTCCAAGAGTGCAAGTAGAGTCTTAAAGGCCTATTTTGGTTTGGTTGAATAAGTTGGTATATTATAGTGTTGTATGATGGTGCTAAGACACCTCTTTATGTTTGTATTAGCCTTCTAAGAGATTCAATAGGTGGTAGGAGCTTTAAGCTCATGTTTTTATGTTATTTTGTAAAGGGGAAGCAAGAATATGTGTCTAAATGACTAAATGGGAAGGTAAAAGTCACAACTTGAGTGTAACTACCCTAGAAGGGTATAAATATCATTGTGTAACTGAATTCAAACCATTCCCATTCAAATGGAAATCAAGGAAGGAGTTTCAAGTATTGAAAATAATCTTTTTCTTGTATGCATTTGCATTGTGTGACTGTGTAAACTACTTTGTTCTTATTAAATGGTAATAGGAAATTTGATGCATGTTGATAACAAGTTAATATATATCTTTGCGAGAGGATTATACCAAGATTTGTGTGTAAATCATTGTGTTTGTTGGTGCATGATGGATCTATTGTTAATATTTGATCGAGAGATGTTAGATAAACAATCCGAGTGAGACTACATTTATATCTTAGTAAGGGGTTTTGATTTTCATTACCTTCTAAGAGTTATGGATTGAATTTATGAATTTTGTTAGTCATTCAAATTTCTTTCTAACCTTCTTTATATAAGTTTTAAGACTAAGGGAAGTTATATTCTACATACCTTGGGCTACCTCTTGGCACCAACAAATTCCAAATGAGTGTGTGGAATACCTCTGCTAGATAGGTTTCAATGAAAGCTTGCTGGTTGGAAGGGTTCTATTCTTTCAAGTGCTAGGAAATGCCTTCTTATTAAGAGCACACTTCAAAACTTGCCAATTTATATCATGTCCTTATTCTTTATTCCTATAGCTATTATGGAAAAAATAGAAAGAATCCAAAGAAACTTTCTCTGGACAGGAACTAAAGATAAGAATAGGATGCACTTGGTATCTTGGGACAAAGCATGCAACAACAAAAAAGCTAGAGGTGTTGGCATAAAAAAAAATTGGACCATGAATGTTGCTCTCGTCTCTAAAATGGGGTGGTGACTGGTGAAGGAGGAATAACCATGGACCAATCTCATTAAAGCCAAATATCTAAATCAAGGTAGCACCATGGACTACTTCAATAATGAAAATCACCGTTGGGATCTATGTTCTGAACAAAATCATGTCAGGATTAGGAAATAGCTAGTTGTAGGATGAAAATGGACTCTAGGAATGGGTGAGAAATTAAAGCTCTAGCAGGATAATTGGGCTAATTTTAGCACTCTATCAAATAGTGAAACATTGAGAGAAACTCAAAGACAACCTTTCTACAACATTGGGACAACAGGTTTGTAACTACATTCAAAACACTGAGGGAAAATGGCACTAGAAAAACCTCGAGGCATTCACATCAAATAACTCGAGCTCCTTGGGGAACTCCAAACCACCTTAAACCTCATACCCATCAAGTCAAACCCAAAATCAAGATGAGTTTAATTGGGTTTCTTCATTTGATGGTAACTACACGGTGAGATCAGGCTATCAGTTGTTTGCCAACGAACCCATCAACAACTTCCCTTGGGACAAGATTTGGTTCAAAGATCTTACCCCAAAATCAATCAATTCTTATGGTAGTGCTCAACAAAGGGATACTCACCATAGAAAACCTCATCAAAAGAGGATCAACCATGCCAATACATGCTATCATTGTAAGATGGACAATGAAACAATCCAACATTTGTTCCTCCACTGTCCAACTGCTAATTCTCTTTGGAAACTCATCTTCAAAATATTTGATGTTAAGTGGTATTTCCCTAAAGATATTACACATGCTTGGCTATAGTGGAAGCCTCCATTTAAACATGTTTTTTTGCATGCTATGGAAAATCATATTCCCTCACACCATCTGGAGAATCTAGAAAGCTAGGAACTTAATCATTTTTAGAGATACTAGCAAGATCATAAAAATCATCCTCAACGAAATCATGGTGGCTACAAAGGAAAACATCTTGAATTTTAAACCACCAAAAAAATCCACATATCCCGGAAAGAGGTCAGATTTCTTAAGGCATGGAATATTGATCTTAATCAGTGCACTGCCCCCATCCAAAGCATTGACAGGTCTACTGTGCAATGGATTCCCCCCTCTGAAGGCTGGTTTAAGATGAATTTTGATGGTGCCTCTAAAGGAAACCCTAGTCCATCTGGAGGAGGTGGTTTGATCAAAAATCACAAGGGTCATCTTATTACAGCATATGTTGGTCCCATGGGTAAGCAAACTAATCACTTCTCTGAGGCTCTAGCTGCACTCTAGGGAATCAAACTTGCTAAGAAACTTAGCATGGGAAACATCATCATCGAAGGTGACTCTATGAATATCATCAACATTCTCAATAATTCCTTAACTCCTAGTTGGACCATCAGGGATTTTATTAATGAATCTCACAACTTATGCAATGGTCTAAATATTATTTTCAAGCACGTGTATAGAGAGGGAAACAAATATGTGGATTTTCTTGCTAATATGGGAGTTAGTAGCAATGATTACATAGAGTGGCATGATATCAATGACACTCCTACCGAAGTCCAAAACATCATTTCAAATGAAGCGAGCTCACCCATTAGTACACCCCACTCAATGGTGCAAACACGTGTGCAATCCTAAGGCTAGATTACATTGGCATTTTAGGCATGCCTGAATTTACTCTTCCAAGCCCTCGAAAATTGGTCACACTAAGTCTTTCAAGGGGAAAGAAGTGGATTTTATCTCTTCCTCACATAGACTTATACAAGCTACCGGAGGGTCAAGTTGGGAAGCTTACTTCTTGCAATTCTCATTTTAATCTGGAGAATCCTCATGGGTTTTTAGAATGGGGTGCCACTTTCCGTGTGGAACCTAAATTCAATCCCCAATGGTAGGAACAAGTTGAGAATGGAGACCATCAATATGGAGGGATTTTATCCAACGCATAAAAGGAACAACTAAGTATATATCCATACGACATAGTGAATTGGAAAGACCATAATGTCTCCTTTGGAGATAAGAGATTTCAAATTACTGAGGAATTCATTTCTTTTATTATCTGGTCTTAGCATGGAAGGGAATAAATTTTTCAGGAACAAAATGGACAAGGAAGTAGAAGAAAAGTTGTTCTTGGATGAGGGAGAAATGCTCGACATCAAGAAGGAGGGCATCCTAGTTTCCTCTATCCCACAACCATATGATGAGGTGACAAGGATGATGGTATGTTATGTCACTCTAGAAGGGAGGTTCTCCACCGTTCCACAATACCATCTTGTTCTGCTCAACCACTTTAGATGTGAGGTGAAGGTAAGCCTCTCATATTACATTCTAAAATCAATGGAAAAGTCAATCCTAGAAGTTCAGGGCCATAAGAGGACTATCCCCCCACAAGGTGTCATATATCTCATTAGTCAATACTTGTTGTTAGTTATGACCCATGCCCTAGTGTGATTTCTCCCCTCCCCAAGCAAACTCGTATCCATTCTAAAAATCTTATGTACAAAGACCCTATCTCTAAACCACCCCTAAACGGGTTCTTCGTAGTAGCAGCAAAGGTAAGGAAGTGTGGGCTCTAGTTTGAAGGGTGAAGAAATTGTGGTTGATGATAGCCCCCTCTATTTTCCCTAATATTGTTGTTGGTAGTTTAGAGAATAAATTTAACATGTAGGCTAGTGTGGTTAAAACCCTCGAAGAAAATGTGGATTTTCTTCTCAAATCTACTATCAAAGAGACAACCTCGATCCCAATGCAAGCCTCAAAGATGAAATTTATACCTTGGAAACCAAGTTTAAGGCTCTGAGAACAAAAAAACAATTGTTTAGCTATACATAGAGTGCTATAATGGAACTTATGTAGGTACACATCCGACAAATATGTGACTCTAGTGGCATCCCGAACACGGCGTGGAAGAACAGAAAGATCACAAGGAAGTTCAAAGCTTCTAACTAGGACCCCACCATCACCATTGCATTGAAAATCTATCAGGTATTCAGGGTGGCTGTCAATTTTTTAGCAAGTCTGTTGGATAATGTTGTCGGTTCCCTATTTTTGGTGTTGTAGTTTTTTGTGTTGTTGTTTAGGTTGTCTTTTTGTTGTCGATATGTTGTTACTTGGGATCTTTGTAGGAAGTTGGCCCCTGCCTTTACTTTCTACTACTTTTTTCTCTTATGGCTAGGGTGTGGACCCCACAAATCAAAAAACCACAATGTTTCTATGTGCTTATTTTGGTTGTTGAGCCTTTTTGATGTAAACTCAAGTAAGGTCCCACCAAAACCTTTTACCAATAATAAAAAAATATTTTGTTTCTTGCAATTTAACTATTGTTTGAATATTTTACATTGTTCATTATGATTTGGGGTGAGAAAGGTGTAAAATGGTATAAATATGATGTCAAGGGGAATATCTGGAGGTATTGGGATGTTTCTAAGATCAAACTTTCTGTAGAGTTTTTATATAAGATGAAATAACCTAAGGAAACAACTATAGTTGTGCATTGAATCTAAATGAAGTAGAAACTTGACAAGTTGATATGTGATTGTTGTATTACACAAAAATTGGGAGTATGATGTCTATTTTAGAGTTATATGACTAAAAAAATTGATCAAGAGAAATTTGTAAGAAAATCAATTTCTCATGTGAAATTAGGGCATGCACGTTAGCAAGACAATCAAAGAAGGAAGAATGAAAGACTTTACACTTTACCTTGTAAGTTACTCTAAAGAAATATTATAACTAGTGTTGAAATAGACCTTATGATGAATTTTATACTCTTGAAATGAGTATTTTTAAATTTACTACAAAATTACCCTTCTCGGGTTTCTTTGTGCTCTAGCTAGCGTTTAGAGAATGAAATACCATTATCTCCTGATTGCACCAATATAAATTCATGAAAGTGAATAATATTGTCTGTCTTAGAAGGATTCAAGTGTTGAATCAGGTTTGGTAGTAAAACAAAACCCCATCAATGAGATCTTATTGATAGTATAGGAAAGAGTGGTAAAAACTAGTCCACAGACCTAGTTTAAAGGGAAGCTTTACAAAGAAACCATCCTTTTTTCTTAGAATTACCAAATGGAACTTCAGGTAATGGTAAAGAGATTAAAGGGTTCTATAAAAATCATTCTTATGTATGGAAATCTCCTAAAATTTGAGATAATCTTGAAAGTAGTCTATAGTGGACCTAGTGAGGGTTAATAAGCCAAAGGAGTGAAAGTGAGTTGGAAGAAGCAAATCACAGAGTTAGGGAACTAAAAATTTACAAGCACCTTTGGGATGTTGAATAAGATATAACGGATTTGAAACCATTTTGTGGTTAGTTTTAGTTGATAATGATGCCGGATAAGGACAGGTTTAGAAGGAAATAATTGCAATATTAAAGAGTTGTCCCCGGTTATCAAATATTAAGGTGAAGTTGACATTGGTTGAGATGTAGGATCATATTAGAGGAGTTGTGAAACATTGAAAGATATCAAAGGAGCTAACTTGCAAATCTGAGTAAGTAATAAAAGGTGAATTTTTTATTCTTTTCCCATTAAATTTGTGGATGGTATAGTGTTGTATAGAGTATATGGATAGGTTGTAAGGTGTAAGAAGAAGGTAAAATATAAGGATAAGAAAAGGATATTGGGTTGAAGAGAAAGGTGAAGAAGGATGATGGAGAAGGTAGTGAATGGTGAGAAGGAAAAATCACAAGACTTATAAATAGTCCAGGTGGATGAATTATCCTCACTCTCGGAGTAAGAGGCAAGGTATACAGATGCACTAGAACCTTTTAATAGCTAATTATTCCAATTCTTGCATTTACAAGCCAATTAATTACATTTTGAACCTTGTATGAAATTTATCATGTAGAGTGAGGTGAATATTGATGGTGTAACCTTGTGATAAATGATTTTAAGGATGTTGTTATATCATCATTTTTGCATTTTAGGAGTCTTTTCACTCATTTTGGAGTCTTTTTTACATCGTATTGTTCCTCTTCACTTGCATCATACTAATCACTTGTTCCATAGCCTTGCCATAGAGATACCCTTATGCGACATGAGATGCTTTTTCTCACATTGAATTTTTGTCCTTGTTCCTTTCTTTTGCCCTTTAGTGCTTGTTTATGTGGTGTTTCTACTTCTAACTAAAACTTACTTTGCCTCCACTCTTGTGTAATTTTTCACCTACTTTAAGGTGAGTAGTCAACATTTTCATGTCACACGAACACACCTTATTCTAATCAACATACTACTAATAAAGTTCTACAAACAAGGGGGTTATCATTGTTCTTGTGTGTTGTTATTGCATGCAAACAAATTATTGGCTAAGTCTGACATCTTGAAACCTTATTTTAATTCTCACACACTTATTTTCTTCCATTCCGATACACTTTTAGCTGAGTTTGATTTCCATTTTAGCATATTTGTTATCTATGACCCTTCTTCACTTCTTTCTTTTTCATGGATGCACCATGGAGGATGTTTTTTCTAGACTTGAGCTTCGTAGGATTGCTTCTCATCCTCTGCCTCTTCTTCTTGGTAAATATAATTATACATCATGACGTGCTTACATGGAGTTTTTACCTTTCTCACGAAGTTCATTATCCCTTTTTGTATGGGCTAGTTTGTGCACCCCCACGATCCTTATTATCTCCAAGACTAGCTCAAAAATAATGATCATGTTCTTAGTTTCTTGTTGATACATGTTTCTATGTCTCTCCACCATCATGTGGCACACATGGAGTTTCCTCATACTTTTGGAGCATTCTTCATCCCTTATTTGGAGACCCTTCAGATATTTTCATTCTTGATTCTTCTTCTCGATATAGTTGTTTCCTCTCCTTCTTCATGTGATGAAAATTCTTCTGACACATATTTACTTGTTCAAATCCTTGATGATGAGGATTTTTCTTCTACTTCGATGAAAAAAGTATTTATGAGGACCCCTCTCCTCCTTCTCCTAGACACCTTTCAAAGAATGTTTAACCTAATCCCTTCCCATCAGACATTAGGAAGTCTTGTTCCCATCCTCATTCTTTCATTGTATCCGCCTCGTTCCACTTCCCTTGTGAGATTTTTCCACTCCTCTTCCTTCTACAAGTGTTTCAGAGGATTCCTTCATCTCATTTGTTGGGAGTTCCCCTTATGGGACCTTTATTACTTCCACTATTTTGGATACCATCACCGATTCACCTCTTCTTGTGGATGCTCTTTCCACTATTGTTGTAGGGGTTGTTGCTTTGCCTTCACTTCACTTAGGCATCCTTTCGGTGGATGTTCCTCTCTCATCATACTATGACAATTCTACTTTCATGGAAATACCTTTGGTTCCTTTGCACTCACTTGCTAGACATATGTCACATTTCAGTGGATCATGTTTAGATTTATGCATACTAATGCCTTTGGTTTCCTTCACGGAGTGGGTGGATTTCCAGTACTCCATTTATGTCCTTCCCATAGGCAGGAATATTGTTTCATGCGAGATGGATATTCTTAAGTATATAGGAAGAATATCACAGCATCACACTCTTCTTGGAGACTTCATCTAGTTGCATATTTCACATCCAGTTAAGGCTTCCCATAATCATCGAATCTCTAGTCTCCTTCCTCTCTTCTCTTCTTCTTCTTCTAGAAATATTGCAGTTTGTACATGGGTACCTTATCAAGCCTTTAGTTTTGGGACCCATTTGACGCATATTTCTTAGGTTGTTTAGATTATTTTTCTATCTCTTGTAAGTGGATGTTTTTCCCACTAGTTTTCTCCTCCATTACTTTATATCCTTGTTATACATGGGTACCTCATCAGCGTAGCTTTCAAGACCCATTTCTCATTTTTGACTTTCCACCTCATCCTAAGTTATGATGAAGGGGGTGTTGGTGTGGTTACTTGCCTTGTCATCTCTGATAATTTTCCACATCACGTGGTGAGTTATCTTACTTAGCAGAGATCATATGTCTTAAGTGTCTTAGGGGGTATGACAGATTCCATCATATATTTCGTCATATGCTTCATTATGCATTAGTGCATCATACATGAGTTACTTTCCATTTTTAGAATGTAACTCCTCTTCTCCCTTATGGAGGTATGATGGTCTTACATTGGGAGTTACACAACACTCCTATTTGTACCTATTTTCTAATCTATGAGAATGAGTAGACCCTTTTCTTTTGCATGCACATTTTCATGGTTGAATGCTTGCTTACTACATAAAACTCCATCATGTTTTCATTCGAGTGAAACTCAATTGATGTTTTTACTATCACGATTGATACTTGTTCTATCATTATCTCATGAGAAAAATGATTTGTAAATTACGTTTCTCAATATAATCATGTATCTCCTTTGGTAGTGATAAACCAATCATCTATATTATCAACTACTATGTCATGTGTTATTCATGTTAGTGTATATTTTCAATCTAAGGTAGTCACTCATTCTTTATTGTCCCTCCTTGAATGATCAGGGATATATGTGGATATCCCTTCCTTCTTTTCTAAGAATAGGTTTCCTTATGCTATATATTCCCTTGCACACTTTGGTAAGGGTGATTCTTCCAATATGTTTGTTGATATTGTTAATAGTATCCCTAATCATCACATGTTATATAACATATATTTAATCATAATGGATATCACAATCAAATAAAAATCAATATCACTCCAATATAAATATAATTTTAAGTATTCTACTCATAATACTTCTAGTGGGTCTATCACTTTTTAATTTTTTATCATATTATGGCATATCTATATTTTATACATGATTATCATTATTCTACTATGACATATTAGATGTATATGGCTCCTTTACCATGTGAGGTTCATATTTCTCCCTAATAATACTTTTGTCAAGTAGTTATGGGGCCACCCCATTTTTGTACATAGTTATTCTTAAAACATTGTAAAAACATTCAAATAATCACATAATACAAAAATATTCAAATATGAGAAATATATAAAAGAAGGTTTTGTTATAATTTTCTTGGTTATCATGTTACTTTACACATGATGTTTATCACATCAATTTGATCCATAACATATATATTATTTACATAGATACATTTACGAGGTATCTTAAGCTTGATGTAGGACACTCATGGGTTATTGTTACACAATGACTAGGGCCATATTGGTTTCTTACACTAAACTCTTCAAGATAATATCCCCACATTATACATGTTCTTTTCCTCATTATATATTACTTTACACCTTCCTTATCATGTTTTTAAATATACAATGTTTATTTCTATCTATTGGATTATCTGGACTAACTAACATGTGTGTTTTGTAGTGCTAACCTATCCTATCTCCATTGTTACTATTATTACTATTTGCTACACTCACTTTATATGAATTCGTCACTACATGTTTATACAGATTCATTCCTTGATTGTTTATTACATGGATTAACTTGATTGGATTACCTAGTTATGATAATGTGATTGTTTTTTATATGGCCTAAGGGCCTTACTTGTCTTGTGACATCATGGGTGTCCCATGTTTTGGCTTCACTTCATGCATAATTTTCACGTGTGCACTTGCTTCTATGATTGTATAAAATTGTTCCTTTAACTAAAACTTTCCTATTACACTATGGGTGTCCCATGTCAAGTGGATTTATGCCTACATATACTTATGTTTCTACATGTTACTACTCACTTGACTACACACTTTGCTAATTTATTACTATAATATTTGTAGCTTGCATTGATGCTTACACTATTGTTTTTACTATGTATTTTTACATGATTACTATTCCTATTTTATACTTTTTTTTATTATGTATTAGGACATGATTTATATTATTATTTTATATTACTTATTTTTTTACACATGAATGCTTGTTTTTTGTTATACACACCATGGTTTCCACCATGTGTAACCCCTTTGTAGGAACATATTGTAACATTGGTTACCATTACAACCTTCATGTGATTATGTAGATTATCAAACATACAATACATAGGTATACATATATTCATTTGATCCGCATGCTTAAATGTTTTATCACACACACCTCAAAAGAGTGGACATTTAATAGGGTATTTCTATAACTACAAACAAATTACAAGATACATGAACAAATTTTCATAACTCTCGTAGCCCTCATAAAAGGTCACATTTATCAAATGTTACAAAATTAAAATAAATTCAAAACTATACAATATAGTTAGGACCATAGTATGGTCTTGACCTTTCCATATGTTCCTACACATATGGGCAATTTCACTCAAATTTCTAGTTTCCACATACTTTATAAGTGGTTTAAAATATATTTATGCAATTAAAATGTCGATGACATAGTTAAAAGTAGGTTACAAGGGGTATGAATACTTCATTCCTTCTTCACAATGCTATTTCAGATCGATTACAAAATGGGCTTGGATACATGTGCCTCCTCCCTTGTAAATTTTTGAAATTCTAAATAATCAATTCAAGCACGATAAAAATTTATGAGGGCCTAGAAATGTCTATTCCTTCTCGGTTTTATTTGTTTTCAAGATGGAGAAAATTGGACCTAGATCCATATGTATAAATGTGCTTTGTGGGTTTATGGAAAAGCATTAAAGCAATATTTTCAGCTTCATAGACTGGTCTTTCCTCTTCTCTCACCGGATTCCCAACTAAGGAAAGTGTCAAAGAAAAATTGTAAGATTTCTATACTAATATTTTCTCCTCTCTCTTCACATTCTTGAATGGGGAAGGCATCGAAGCACATTGAAGACTTATCACCCCCAATCCTCCTGTATCTCCAAAGTAAAATCCAACTATCCAAGGAACTAAAAATGGGAGATCCTCCCTCTTCAAATCAAATAGGTGTATTCCTTCCATGTTTTACATCTCCTATGCATAATTTTTGCAATGTTCTAAAGTTACAAATGCATTATCTATATTTTGAATTAAAATTTTAGTTTCTATAATATAAATTGACTATACTTTATGTTGCAGGTCTCATCATGGATCATGTCAGCACCAACACATCATGAATTCACTTCGAGAAAAGGAAAATTATGTGTGCGCACTCAAGTATGTTTTTAATATAAATATGAAATTTTAATCACATACTTAAATGGGGGAAATGTAGACACTAAAATTTGGTAACTTTTCCTTGTGCAGTGTTGAGTTTGACTTTATATCCTTGTTAAGATAAATGCTCACATTCAAAATCTAATCTCCTCATCTCTCTATCCATTCTAAAAATTGTTTGTCTTTACGAAATGCTTTGCCATCAATTATAGAATATTATTTCATCAAAATAATATAAATATTTGATATTCATGACACAAATTTTAGTTTAGATGTTTTTATCTCCTATTAAAAGTTGTATGAAAGGTTCAAGATGTAGGGTTTGGTCTGATAGACCTATATGGTCTTTGTGCACCCCTTCTCAATCAATAACTCTATTCCAATTCCAAATCATTTTTTGGTTCATTGCACCTTCCTAGGATCAGCCTTATGTAATATATCACCTACAAAAAGACTATATAAGCAAGCCATTAACACATTATAACTCACCTGGAATTCTTACAAGATCCTATTGCAAACATCATTCCAAAATCACTCAAAGGGTTCCTAAATCTACTCAAATTAGTTACACATCATCTAGGTAGTTCAGTACTACAAGTATGAAACACTCAACTAGGTCAAAGAGTCTAGCTTCATCCATATACAAGCATGCAAAGATCATAGAGCCATGTCCTAACAAGAGCAAATTCATTCCAAGCATTACAAAAGGATTATAATCAACAAAGGTTTAGGTCACATATTAGAGGCACCATATCTCACTATTACCATGTTGGGTACATTCTATACTACGTATTTATCCCACTATATTGGTGTCAAGAGACACGATGGAACCCCTAGGGGTTGGTTGGTTATGCACACATGCATAAGCACTTAGAGAACCACATGAGGAGTTGATTTACACAAGGATATGTATTGCAACATTGATATTAGTTCAAAAGTTAGGATTCGACCATTCATGGTATTATAGCCTCAAATACACACACAATTGTTTCTCCTTTTGTTTTCTAATGCTCTTATGAAGGGTTATGTAGGTCATTAGGGCTTCTACTTTGTTTTAGGTCATCACGAGTCATTCTAAGGTTATGAGAACAACAACGACACAAAAATGTAGTGCCCACATTTAACACACCCAATTACAACAGTAAAATACCAAGATAATTTTTTTTTTTTTTTACTTACATTGCTCACTACACACAACACACAAGGGCTCCAAGTACATAAACTCGACTCACATACGACAATCACATAAGTCATCGACTCACATAGACACATGAAAACAACATAGGCATGTCGATGCCACACTTTTCCCAATGAATGGTTACTAGTAATGACCCAACCACAAGAAAAATGACTTCAGGAATGGCAAACCCACAACACATCACTTCTTTAATTGTATTTTAGTTACGATCAACATTCCAAGAAACATTATTGCACAAGTATAAATTTCTAGTTTGTCCACCTACAGATTCTTGAGTTCATTCCATGGTTAAATTACCATTCGACCCTTTTAAGTTGGCTTCTTATTCTTTACAAAATTTTCCATAACTTGCATACTTATTTGGCATAATTTCAAATGTATATAAAGTACTTAATTATCTTGTCCTTATGTTAAGAATATTCTTCTCAAACATAAATTCAATGTCTACCTTTTTTTTACTCTTACAGCTCAAGTGAATGAGACTTGGTGTCCATATAGCGATATTGGGATTTAACGGAGTTTTAAATACAAGATAGATTTTTACCACAAAACATTCCTCGATCCCGGTACAGTTATTTCCCTACCATAGTTATTCTAATTCAATGACTTGTGAAATTCCATTTTGTTTTATATATGTATTTTGTTTTCTCGAAGGTTGAACACACCAAGGCAATTCATATTCTTTGAAACAAAAGAGTATTTTTAATTGAGATATAAGGTCTCCAAGAGTGGCATTATTCCAACCTCAAATCCCATTTTTACTCTTATATGCTTTATTTTCTACATCACGTTATGGCCTTATTATTAGCATTGTCTTGTAAAAGGAGTTACGAAGTGTTTGTCTAACCTCTTGAAGACATATATGATAAGGAGACTTGAAGCTACACACGAACCCTAAGCCAACATCCAAATCAACCGAGGTTTAGATTAATTCCAACTTCACCTAAGGGTCTACCCCTCAACTAAATATGAGTTTTAAGCGAGAGGACAAATTTATGCTAAACCACCTTCCAAAAAGGACCAAGGTGTTATGTTGAGAGAAACCAAGGTAACACATTTAGCTGAGCGAGAGCTAAGGAGTTCATTAACAAGAGTTTAAGACCTAGAACAACTAAGTCACAACCTCCATCTATGTTGTCTGGATCCAACAGGATTTCATTCGATGAAGAAATTTACTTTTAAATCTATCTTCGGAAACAAGGTAATCCACTAGGATACGAAGGAAGAGTTAGCTCTACTTACTCCAAATGAAGTTTGATTGTGTCGCTCCTATCTACTAGGTTTATGACTATGTCACTATCCATACTGACTAAGATGATAAACCCATTCTTGGGCTCTTGTTTACTCAAACTAGGAGGTTCCATTGAGTGCAGAGTATAAGTTCATTCTACGGTTTTCAATGTCTTCTACGGTAAGGAGTATCACACATGAAAAATAAGTTATGCTCCTAATATTGAACAAGGGTAGAGTGTTTCAATTTAATTCTCTTTATTACATTTACAAAGTATGAATGCACAAGATGACTCATTAATCATTTATTGAACACTAAATATGCACTACAAGATATTACTTCAAATCCATTTACCTTATATAAATATCAAACCTTTTTACCAAGTGTACTATAAATCAAATTGACCTATGATTAAATGCACATTTCCTAGATGTCCTTGAATCCAGCATCTCATACATAGCAACAAATTATCAAATATAACCTTCTGTAACATGAGACTACATTATACATTTATTCATTTAACAATGAACTATATAAATTACAATGATAATTAATGAATTACACATCGCCTTTTCATCGTCATTCTTTCATCCTGCAAAAACCACGTGAGCATGATATCAGCGATAAATTCATGGCATGGCATCCACCCTAATCTAACATAATTATCATTTTTCAGTTTTCCCATTTACATATGATAATAATTACAATTTGCAAATGAAATAAAAAGGTTTAGAGACATGTATTCAATGCATTTCATTTCACTTCATTTTGTAACCCAGGAGAGAGAGAAAAAGAAGGGAAGAGAGAGAAAACACCATTTTGTCAAAAGTTCTATTTCACACAACAAGTTACACTATAGAGTTTTAAATAGTTATTTACATGTGTCAAAAGTTTCCATGGTGGTTTGACAACCCGACGAGGGTCCCATAGCTTTCTATTTTTACCTTTTCTTACTAGCTACAAAAACACTCAAAATGGGCTTAGAGGCTAAGAAACCACTTCCAAAATTTATCTTCTAATGAGAACACACACCACGATTAACTTTCTACGTGTCTCAAAATATACCAAGAGTTCATAGAATCGACGAATTGGGAAAAAGTGAACGGTTTGCATTTGGCTGGCTAGTTTTCTGGGGCTACTAGGTCGTAGCTGACCCAGTTGCAAATGAACAAAAGTTAGCTCGAGGGCCCATAAAACCACGTCCATAATTGATGTTTTATGGATGAACATGCAACGAGAAACTTCCTACAAATCTCCTTATATAAGGAGAGTTCAACAGAGTCGACGAAACTTAGAACTAGAAAACAACCTTTGAAACGGCGACAAGTTTTCTAAAGCCACCAGTCCTAATTTGTCCAGTTTGACCTTGTCAAACTACGACCAGAGGCCTACAAAATGTCATTGCCAAACTATCCAAAAAAGTGTTTTTCCCTAAACTGAAATTTCCATGCAATTGTCTAGTAAAAACACTAGAGGTTTGCGAAGACGAAATTAATTTCTCTATCCAGGTTTCAAATGGTGGTTCAAAACGAAAGCCAACTTTCTAGATTTAACAGCTTTCTACTACTGTAAACCAGTGTAACAGGCTCCTATAAGAGCATCAAAAAGATCCCATATGTTCATTTGGGGTCAATCTAGAGGTCAAGGTGACTCCTCACATACCAAGGTACACGAATGAAGCTTAACATCTCGTTTTCAGAGTTACGAAGGGTACTTAATGAGTCTCGAAAAATGCAAAAATTAACTATTTAAACAAGGAGAAGGTCAACATTATTACTGGGAAGTCAATCTCGTCTTGTCGATAAACCAATATTGTAGCGATCTAGTTGGGTAGGAAGTTTTCTAAATCACCTCAGAATGAGGGTGGAAGTTCATGTTTTAATGCAACGAAGTTATTTGACTTCGTGAGTTACGACACGACATTTCATTGTTTTGCTACGAGTTGAGAAAAACATTTAACTATACTATAATCCTAATATTTTAAAATTATATTAAATTGTAAATGAAAAAATAAAGTATGAGAGTTATGAGAGGTAAGGGGAGATGAACCATGCCTAGGAGGAATAGAGTTGGTCAAACCCACAGGCTTTAGTTCAACATCTCGCTTGGGCACTTCGTCAACCAGTTCACGAGCCTCGATCTAACCTCCACAACGTCACACAAACTTCCCGATCACTTGAAGTTTTTCCAACATAATAAGTTTCCCATTATGTTCTGACAATTTTCTAGGGCCTGCACAAGGCTCCATTCTTGCACATGGGCTGAGAGAATGTTGGCAACGGACAGGAGGCTCTACACCTGCGAGTGTAGTTGCTTGAAATTTTCTAAAGCCTTTTGAACAGATCCATTATGTGCATATCCTGCAATCATGGCATTCCATGAGACAACATTTCTTTGAGGCATTCTATCAAATAGTTCATATGCCTTCTCAACAAATCCATTTTGTGCATATCTTGTTATCATTGCAGTCCAGGAGAACACATTTTTTTTTTTTTTTGGGGGTATTTTGTCAAACAATACACGTGCTTTGTCTATTCTTCTACATTTTGCATACATGTCTACCAGGGCAGTTGCAACTACAACATCTGACAAAATTCCTCTCCATTATGCTTTGATGGATATCATATCCTGCTCCAAAGCTTCCATTTTGGCACAGGTTAGACGTACGCTGGAAAATGTAAACTGATCAGGTTGGAGACCTATTTGTTGCATGGCTAAAATAGTGTGACTGACTTATGAGGGACCCACGTCTTTCCATGCACAACAGTAACCTTACTCTATGAGAAGTTGTCTCATTCTTTCATTTGGTCAAACACTGTAGCAACATCCACCAAAGCATTTGTTCTGAAAATGCCAAGCATTATTGCCGAGATGATTGTATACCCCATCAGCTGAACCAAAATCACCATCTTCAGGGGGGAAATGAAAATCTAGAAACTTACGAAATGAAATTGCGTGAAATTGTTTGAGAAGGCAAAAAGAGATCATTCTTTGTGAAATAGGCGGGTCAAGGTGATCAATCATTAATTCATTCATTCACATTCCTCTTCCAATGGGGATCATTTTTTCCTTCAACAAAATTATGGGTATCATTTATTTTGGGTATATGGGTGGGATTCTTTTTGGTATGTGGGTGTCTTTCTTTAAACCAGAAATCAGAGAAAATCAAGAAAGTAAACTAGGTAGAAAACAATCAGAAGAAAGAACTAGGAAATGCATGCGTATTGAAATGGGTGTTTGAGATCCACTAAAAGTCCTAGCTAAATTGACAACAACATGCACTCTGCATACCATTGCACTGCTCAACACCTGTTGTCCCACCCGAGGCTCCACCAGAACTCTCCACGCAGCCAGAATATAAGACAAGAGCAGGTTTCAGTCAACGCCAAGGCATATGCGCCCTCTACCACCATGAAATCCTACGTATCGGGAGAGGGGGTTTGTCAATGCTGCAACAACACGTGCCCAAGGAGGAGGAAGAGTGAAACAAGGGAGCAGCGACCAAGCAGGAGAAGGAAGTAAAGAACAAATAAATGTCCAGCAGATGGCCAGCACTAAGAGAACCACGAGGCAGGGAGGGAGAAGGAACAGCGATCCAAAAATATAGTGGACAATGCATTAGCAAAGCATTTCAGCTTGCACAAAAGAAGGCACCAATCCAAATGTGCACATCCTCCCAGAGTAGTCCTTCACCCAAAGCTCTCACGCAACTAGGTAAAAGTGCATACCCAGCCACCAAAAGGAAATTTACAGAGCAGATAGATTTGCAGTAGTCTCATTAATACATGCCTAGCAAGGGAATTTATTGGGAGAAGTGCTTAATGTGGACAAGTCACCACCCAAAGGGGAGCTGGTGGGAGAATAAATCAATATACATTACATTTAGCAGACCCCTCAAACAAATTGGCACCACCAAAGGACCATAACCACCTCCCCATGTAATTCGAGTCTCGGTCTATGGGAGTGAATGGGGCATTACAAAAAGAGCACCATTTCTAGACAATCAAAGCATACAAGAAGCTACAAACCTATAATGTCTCCCAATATAAATTTATATATTTCATATCCTAGGTTGTACAACTCTTACATAGGCCATATATAATATGTACTGTCATGAACATGATTATTTTCTATCTCCTAAATATTTAGTGCAAAATTCGAGCTCTATATCTTCATATTTCACTACCTTCCATACCCATATCATTCTTGGATCATCTATAAAAGCTGATTTTATCTCTCCCCTCATGTTTTTAACTAGTTACTTATTATTTATCAATCATTTAGTTTATTTCAAGTCTAAATGTATTATTATGGTCATGTATAATTAATGTTGGAAGATAATTACATTAGAATAGTCTACCTATAGCTAATCCTTATACCCTTATTAGTTATTATACAATAAAATTATAAAATATAACTAGAGGTGTAAACACTCTTAACTCCGTGATATGGTTCAACAAAAAAATATCCTCTATAGAAAGGGATGAAGTGACATGTCTAATATCCTCAAGAAAATAACTTGTGACATTATTTTTCTTTGTAATAAAGACAAGGTTGAGTTCTTGTGAAAGTGGTACTTTAAATATACAATAATTTTTGTCAAATATAAAAGTATACCACCATCATTAAATTCCATGACCATTTAAAACAAGATTTTATGAGCAATTTCATTTGGTAAGCTTATCACCAAGATCGAACTCAAGACATTCTTGAGTTATGAAACATCAACATAGTCTAGAAAAACATCACTAATCTTCAAGTCTTAAAAATATTGGAACAAGTCACATAATATTTGACAACCTTTTTCATCATGTGCACTTATAGAAAGATGGTATTTTCCATCATCTATTATTATCCCAAGTTTTATCATTTTGCATCATGAAGAGAAAGAGTTACATCCTTTCATGTACCTCTAGGACATCCTCAGCGGATGGCCAATAAATACTTTTGTCACGTTATGTGAGTTGACTTGATAAACAAACTTGGAATCAACCATATTTTATAAACAAATGGGGATATGTTATTATAATGTGATTAAAATAAAAAAATTTTCAGAGATTTTTGCTTATTGTATGATAACATCTAGCTCTAATTGGGGACATGACTTGAATTGGACACATACTAGGTCGAGAACAAATAAGGCATAACTCAAACTCCATAATCTATTGGTTAGTGACCGTGCCTTATCTATTGTCGACCAAGTCATATCACATGGAATCCCATCACAACTACATTTATTTAACACACAAATTAAATACATGAAACAAAAAGAGAAACACATGAAAAATGGGGAATAAAATAATATAGAAGATGGAAATATTTATAGGGGAAGGGAGGAAAAAAATTATGCAAACCCAAAAACATGCTAATAGAAGTACGTACCTTTATGGAATAGTGAATTTAATGCATGAAGCTTATGATAACTAAAGGAAATCAGTTAAACATATAAAAAAATTGTAATGGCTCCGCATTTCTCAAGAAGGAGAAAAGAAATCAGAAATCCAACCACATAATGATAATGAACCGACAATTCACTAGAACTAAAATTTGATTTTGCCACTTGTCCAAAAATTCTTCTCTTTTTGCAATAAGAGAGTGTTGAAACAAACTCTTCACTTTTATTTTGCATCAACCTAGGTACATACATGCATGGATATCAATCACCAACCTATTGATGCTTACAAATTATTTTCTCTTGAATGTTCTCCTCGAGAGATAATTTTGACCCCTTAACACACTCTTCTTATTTCATTTTAATATCTTCATTGATTACATATAGTTGTTATCTAGAAAAACATCACTTAATTCATTTGGGGATGAAGTGATGAAAAGCATTCATCGGTGATAGGTTCACAAACTGATTTTATCATTACATCAATGAAGTGTGTGTGTTCTTTATCATGAGGATCATTATTGTCAAATTAGTTTACTTTAAAAATTCCCTTTTCATTGGGAGAAAATATTGAAAACTACTCTTATTTTTGGTATGTGTATGCATTGCTTTGTATGGAGATTTATTAGTAGTATTTTTATCCTTATTGCATTATAGAATGACTTAAATGGCATGCATCTCTGCATGAGGTGAAACAAAATCAAGGTTCACTCTACAAACTAATTTGTGAGAAGTTAATAATGTTTTCATGGAGTAGACAACCTAGTAATTGAATGAACCCTCATCATCATCTTCCATTTCTCTTGCTCTCACAGTTTCAATCTTGCTTGTGGTGACTATTCGATATATTCTCCTTATTTGTAAAAATATCATTTTTATCTTCAACATTTACTAATTTACGGTCCTTAAATTGAGTGTGCTTGACCAAA
The DNA here is from genome assembly GCA_018340775.1 of Taxus wallichiana var. yunnanensis. Classification (NCBI taxonomy): domain Eukaryota; kingdom Viridiplantae; phylum Streptophyta; class Pinopsida; order Cupressales; family Taxaceae; genus Taxus; species Taxus wallichiana. The sequence continues at coordinate 2,672,332 of CM031235.1, forward strand.
TTGATTTCAAAATCTTCAAATAATTTAGTAGTATTGATATCAAAGAGGGAAGATTAAATAAGAATCTCATCATCTCCTTCATGTTCGGTAGGATAGGCTGAAAAAAATGCACTACATCCCCTCAAGCAAGAGAAATCCTCATGTAGTTCTCCTAGTGTTGGTACAAGTAGTGTATGCAATCTAATCCATCCCCTTATGTTTTTCCCCATGTCTCTTGATATAGAGATAGCATACATAAATATAGATATAATAGAAATGTACCCAACATGGTAGTAGTGCGGCGTGGTGTACTTCATATGTTAAGACTAGTCATGTTTTTCCAAAACTTTGAAAATACTTGGAGTGGATTTCTCTTGTTGAGACATGGCTCTAAGACTTTTGCATGCATGGAAATGGAGGAAACTAGACTCTTGAACTTGATTTGAGTTCTTGATAACTATGTGGTGATTACTTTAAAGGATGTGCAACTATTTTATTAAGATTTATCCTTGAATTTTTTAGTGTTGATATATGCAATAAGAGTGCTTGAGAATGTCAAGTGAGTAATGAAGTGTGTTTTACTTTCTTCTATATGATTTATTACATTAAATTTCACACTAAGGCCAACCTAGGGAAGATGAAACAACACACATAAGATTTACAAATTAAGAAAAAAAAACTTGTAAAAGAGGGAGTGAGATCATACGGATCATTCGATACCATAGTATGGCGTGGCCCTATTATGTCCAGTTTATACAAGGATTTAGTGGCAATAAACTCAAATTATGGGAAATTTCCTTAGGGATAGAATACTACTTAGGAACATTAATATTGCATGAATGAATGATAGAGAAGTGTGTAAAGATTAACAAGTTGTAAGAGATAGAGAAGAATATGTCAATGTAGCTTAGAATGTGAGCTTTTTTCTCAACATAGGAACAAATCCAAACTTATCATTATCGAGTGATAAGTTATCAAATGTGAGTGTCTATAATTAACAACTCACCTTATAATTGGAGATTAGGAGATATAATGGGGATTGGGTATTTAAAAGTGATAAGGCTTGACTTGTTAAATAGAGGATATTATTAGCCTATAAATATGCAGCTCTATATATTGAATAGATCAATGGAAGTTTTTTTGTTAAGCTTTATAAAAAAACTACATTTTTCAACATATACATGTTTTGATTTTTGGCGTACGCATATTTTTTTCATTTATATATAATATTACTTTATATTCAAAATAATTGTTTATATTAAAAATACATATTTTAAAAAATTACATCCCTTCATAAAAACAATTCACATTCCCTAGAGTTCTTTACACCTTTATGACAATTGTTAGTATAACATCTATTGAATGAAACTAAACATGTTTAATTTTAGCTACAATATATCTCCAAGAATAAGCCACTTGTGATGATAGGTATTTTACAATCACAATAAAAAGGGTTGTGAGCTATAATATTTATGAATGTGTTTAATTTTGTTTCCAACCTTACATTTATTTGAATGCCACTAAGAATTATTTGCTTTTTATGAGAGAATTCAATTGAAAAATCATAATAACTTTGACTATACCTTTTACATCAAATTCTTTACTTGTGTTGGATTAAGGGTTTCCCCTCTAATAATGAATAAGGACGTGAATGGTTAAGAAATCTATCTAGTGTTCAAATATTTATGTATGGGTGAATAACATTTGCATATAATAAATGTAACTATGAGTATAAAAGAACTATTAAATAACAACTTTTATCATATTATTGTTATGTGAGGTTTGGTTGTTAAACCAAACTGTTAAAACCAACTCCTTGATTAAAGGAGCTTCCTCTCCTATTTATTTGCACATTCCCATATGAAAATATATACATGAATGTTATGTGTGTGTTCAGATTTCTATTAACCTTTGTTGATTAATTCTGAACCAAATATATTATTTGGTATCAAGCAATGTAAGATCTTTGTGATTAGTGTCGGTTGTGTGTTTGTATGTAGATTGTCTTCCAACTGTGAAAATAGTGATCCACCCCTGAGGAGAATCAGATCTATCCATTCACAGTTTACATTGAATTATCCACAGCTGTGTTTACATTATAGACTTGCATTGTGTGGCTCAGATATATATTGGGGTTTGTTATCTTGGTGATTTTTTTTTAAAAAAGGAAAAGACCTGTTGGTTTACCAAATTTCAGGAAAACTTTTTTCCACAGGTAGAAAATTATTTTAAAAAACTGTTAGAGCCATACACGTCTTGCATTGGTGATCTTTGACGTAGTTTTATTAAAGAAAAAAGAACAAATATCTCTGACGTCTGCTCAACACTGCTCCGGCCAAGCACCAACATCATTCCTCATCCTGTGACGTGTTCCATAATTTCTATGCTGATGATCAATCTTTTATCTCCATGGGAAGACAACAGTAACATCACAAATCTTGTATTGAAGAAAATATTTTATTTGTGGTTTCCTAGGCACAATCCAATCTCGCATTTGCACAAAGAGCATCATCGTCGAAGATCCATACCATTTTGGCCTGCAATTTTGTCAATTAATGTTTTAATTTTAATTTTTTTTAAATTAGAAGGATTTAAATAAATACGTGGTTTTTAATTTAGGCATGAGTTTATGTTAGAGTCGCACTTTTCATAGGAAGTTTTAAGTTATAATTTTGTCATATAAATGGCCGTATCATTTAAATAGTTATTTAATTTGGGTCTATTTTTTTAAAAACTCAAGTCTGTAGGTTTTTAGAGTCATTTTATTATATATATTAAAAAAGGGGGTGTCTATGTATTTTGTTTACGAGTCATTTGTCTTAAATATTGTGAAATCAAAATAGTGTATAGGTCTAATCCAATCAAATTTTATATTCATTTTGTCTTGAGTTAGTAAAATTGTATATTTTCATAAGAAGTGGGTTAATTATATTGTCAATTGGCAATTGTCAAAGTGTCATTAAAAGATTCAAAAATAAAAGTAAAATGTCTTTTGTTGTCAAGAGTTAGTCATTGTAAAAGTTTGAAAAATATAAAAAAATGTCTTACAGACGCATTTTCGGTGAAATCCGATGTCTATTTAAGGCATGTTATTGAGCTTCATGGTCACATTCCATTGAGGTAGCAACATCATCAATCGGATGATGGAGGCATCAAAGGTGGGAGGTCAATCAAGGCAACCTCTCGTCGATCACCAACGACATGGCCGCATCAAAGGTTTGGTGGCACATTTTGTTTCAGTTGTGTGTTTTCTTCCGGATGTGTATGGTGTGTTGCACTTTGCGGTGTTCATGTCTAGTTTGTAGAATAATTAGAAATTTCACATTGTGGGGGGAACATGATCCAATGTTCCATTTCTAGTTTTCAGTTTGTGTGTATGAGCAACTCAATTTCCTATGTTATTCCCTGCAGGTGAAATGTGATGAGGGTTGATAATAGTACTTGGCACATCATGATGTGGTTGTAGGTAAACCACTTGAAAACTTTCATTTTTGGTTTGTGGTACTCTAATTGAAAACCACCATTTTCGGTTCGTGGTTAACCATTTGAAAACCATACAATGAGTTTTTGATCATCCTACAGTAAAAATCACCTAATCATGAAAGCAAGTGCAAGTACAAAGGTAGGTTTTCCCCATGTTCACACTGGGGGGATGTTAGGAAATCTATCTAGTGCTCACATATTTATGTATGGGTGAATAACATTTACATATAGCAAATGTAACTATGAGTGTAAAAGAGTTGTTAAATAACAACTCGTATAATATTATTGTTATGTGAGGTTTGGTTGTTAAACCAAATTCACATAGATTGGAGTGTAGTTAGAACCAACTCCTTGATTATAGGAGCTTCCTCTCCTATTTATTTGTACATTCCCATATGAAAAGATATACAAGAATGTTATGTGTGTGTTCAGATTTCTATTAACATTTGTTGATTAATTTTGAACCAAATCTATTACGAATGACATGGATGATAGGAAATAGGGTGTTGATAGTATGTTATAATCTGCTCCATCCATGTAATCGTTGTCTACTTTTTCCACATATTTGTTGTCTACTTTTCATTGATAAGGTCGTCAATTTCTAGGGTTGACATTATTCCGTATTTGATTTTTCCTTTGTTTTTACATGTTTGATAATACAGAGTCTTAAATACATTCGTAATGTACAATTTTTTTTTGTAAAATACTATAGAATTATATTTATGTATTAGATATAAAAATACATAGTTACATCCTATAGGCAACACACACACATGCACACATTGAAGTGGTGTATGGCGAGTGAAAATGGCGGGGCATATTGAGGGAGAGAGCTCAAAGATCTCATGGAATGGCATGCACAATGACAAAGTTGTACTCAAACAATATCGTGGATTTCCTCCAAGTAATCGATAAGCAAAATATGAACTCAAGGAAAGGTGAATCAAGCACATTTTCCAATACGATCCAAAACTTACATAAGGAAAGAAAACGACATGAAATGAATATTAATCAACAAATAATAAGGCGAGTAACACATTACCAAGGCCAATGAGATTGAGATCCGATATTCTAATGGAATCACTTGAAAATTGATATTGTTACACTTTAACGAAATCAAAGATGTGAATGCTCCAAGAATCAACAAGAGATTAACCAAAAATAAAAAAGTGTGCATAAGGAAAAATAGTCTAGCATTCTCATAGATAAAAAAGGGTACATATAGGAGTGTTGTGTAACTCCCATGCATGGACTCATCATACCTCCACAAGGGAGAAAGGAGTTACATTCCATAATGGGAAAGTAACTCATGATGATACACATATGACGCATATGACAAGAATTTGTCATATAACTCATAATGACACCTAGACCTATGATCTCACCTAAGTGAGATGACTCACCATGGGTGAGGGAAATTCACATAATAAAATAAATAGAGGTGAATAATATCCCTCACACCAACACCCCCCTTCATCAAAGCTTAGGTAGAGGTCATGGAAAGTCATAATAGAAAGAGAAATCCCCAGAAAACCCGAGAAATATGTGGCATATGGGTCTCAGAAACTAAAGTCCATATAAGGTACCCATGTACAAATAATTATATTTATAGAAAGAAGAGGAGAGAAATGGGTCCTGAAACTAGGGTTGATGAGGTACTCATGAACAATAAGCATCTCAAGTAATGGAGAAAAAACCACAAGGGAAAACATCCACTTACAAGAGATAAAAGACTCACCTAAACAACCTAAGAAAGATGTGTCAAATGGGTCCCAAAAACTAAGGCCTGATAAGGTACCCATATACAAACTGCAATATTTCTACAATAAGAAGAAGATCGGAGAAGAAGAGAACTATCCAGCTCCTCTAGAAGATGATTTCCAATGAATTCCCATGGAATTTGAAGGACCCAAAAGTCTATAATCAGTGGTGGAGGGAGGAGGAACATGAAGTGTCTCTGAAGGTGGCTCAACATGTAAAGGAGACAATATATCAAGTGAGGAGGTGACAATCTGCTAAGATCCATAAGGTGAGAGTCCACAAATGTAGATACATCGTCAAGTGGGTTGATCTGTTGGAAGAGAGTCATGAAGAGGAGAAGGAGACAAAAAATCCTGAAGAAGATATGTGTAAGCGGTAATGTACCTCACCCCAAGGCGAGAGCTCAAGTGAAGATACTTGGCTTCAGTGAGGGGTTTGGTAAGGAAGCCTACAACCTAATCTGAAGTTTACAAATCTATGAAGTCTCTAAGAAGAGTGTCGATGATGTGGTCTTCATCCTATAGACTAAAGAAGGTCCATCCACATTGAACAATGTTTAAGCCCTTAATAAGAATAGAAATGGTGTATTGAAATTCCACCCACTCCACGAAGGAAAATGAAGGTAGTAGTACAAAGAACTCTAAATTTGGTCCACAACTAAAGTGTGACATATGTCCAAAAATAAAGTGCTCAAGAATAGAAGGTAATGCCACTAAAGTAGAATTATCAAAGTATAGGTATGGATCATTCACCAAATAATGTCCATATGAAGTGAAGGCACAATAACCCCCACAATGGTAGAATGAGGATCCACAAGAAGAGGTGGATCAATGATGATCTCAAAATAGTAGAAGTGACTGATATCCTAAAAGGGTCACTCCCAAAAAGGAGATGAAGGACTCCTCTGAAGTACAAATGTGTGAAGGATATGTAGAAGGAAGAGAAACTCCATGTACTATAACACAAGTAGGCTCTACAAAGATACATCTAAGGTCCTAAGGTACTCTTCCCAAAAAGGTTTCTCAACAAATAGAAGAGAAATGTATAAGAGGTATAAATCATCAACATAAGTAGTAGTAAGTAAAGGGTGCAATGAAAGTATGAGGCTAGGTACATGACTACATGATGTATGATGGATAAAGAGGGGGTTCAACATTCTCTGAAGGGTGACCAAGAGAGGGAGGTGATGTATCCTCATCAATACTCTCATCATCAGAACTAGAAGAAAAACCTCATCATTAGAAATATGAACAAGAAAATTTGTGTCAGCTTGAACTATCATCACATGAAGTAGGTAGGAAACAATATAGTATTAAAGAAGCAACAATGACAATCTCTGAAGGGTCTCCAAATAAAGACTAAAGAATGCTCCAAACTGTGTGAGGACACTTTGTGTGTGCCACATGATGGTGAAGAGGCATGGAAATGTACATCAACAAACGACCAAGAACCATGTCACAAGTGTTAAGCCAATCATTGAGTTGATATGAATCATTGGGGTAGGTACTTGTCCATACAAGTATGGATAGAGATATTATTGAATGAGAAAATGTTCCATGCTCGAATGCCACGATGCATAATTCTCCCTACCAAGCAAAAGTAGAGGAGGTTGTAACGAAATTTGGTCCTATGAAGCATAAGTTTAGCAAAGAACATCCTCCATGGTGCATCCACGAATAAGAGCAATCAGTGCAAAAAAGTCATGGATGACAAATCACGCTCAAATGGATGTCGACTCAACTAAAAATGCATTTAGAATGCAATAAAAGAAGGGTGCGAGAATACACTTAAGGCTACAAGACATCATGCTTAGCCAAAATGCATTTGTGTGTGATTACAACACCCCAAAACAATATTTTTACCCCCAATTTACGAAAACTTTATAGTTTAGTGCATTGATTATAATCAGTGTAATTGTGCATCATGAAATATTCATTCACTCACTTATGCAATCGACGTAAAAACACACACAAGTGTGGAGACCAAAATGATTTTCAATCGATCACGAAAATCGACACCGTAATAAGTAAAAAACAAGGAGAAAATAAGAAGGGAGGGGAAACAAGGTTCCAAAAATAGTGTGTCACGTCGTAAAAAAACCCTTGTCACAAGACTAGGTGAATGCTCTCAATAGTACTGCAAAACAGATAATAAGGGTGATACAATGCAAACAACGACTTAAAATGAGACAAGAAGACCTCTAGGACATAATAAGGACTTTCATAAGGCAAAAAATGCTAAGAATGGCACTACACACTCCAACAAAAGATCAATAGAAAAAGATCACCAATAACACTAGAAATTGCACTTTTAATTCTCCCAAATGACTTAATTTTAGAAATTAAATGGGTTAAAAATAATGTTTAATGTTAATTATATATTTACTACTAATCAAAATTAAAGAGCTTATTTAAAAATAAATTAGATGCCTAATTAAAATATTAAAGCCCTTAATTAAGATTAACCACCTTTAATTAAATTATTATATCCTAATATTTTAAACTTAAGACCTAACAATAATAAAACCTTGCCCTTTTAATTAAAAAAACACTACCACTTATAATAAAAACACCAACTTTATTTGAATAGGCTTCAAAATAGCAAAAGCAAGGGTGTTAATTGGAAAAACAAGGCAAGGTCATAGGTGGGTGGGCTCGGATGAGCCACATGGTGGCTTGGTGGCCAATGGCCAAGCTAGGACAAGTTGCGAGGCTCGAGGAGTGATCTAGTTAATGCTCAAGGCAGGGAAACACAAACACATGAGATAAAGGGTTAAGGATGGTAACACCCGATCAGGATCGAGTGTAATAGGTGAAATGACACAAGGTTAGAGAAATGTAGCACGCCAGGATCGCACAAAGCAAGAGAGGTCTAAGGGGGTGGAGCATGCAACAACCGGAGGAAGGAAATGCACACAACAAGAAAAGATGGGGCATGTGAGAAATTCACAATAATGCAAAGATTAAGAAGAAGACAACAAGCCAAAAAGACTCAACTCTATAGAGAACACACACATCTCGCATGTAACACAAGTACTACTGAGATAACTCACCAAAAGAAGAAAGGCCCAAATGAAAGAAAACTGACTCACTCATACAACAACAATGCAATGTAAAACTTATGCAACTCACGAGGAGACACGCATGCAAGGCGTAAAAGAAAAATCAACTCGACCCACTAATAAGGCAACGCAACCCAAGTTCACGAGAACAACCCATCGAACACGGCTCGGTGGAAGAGCTCACATGGAATGCAAAAAAACAATCTCAATACAACAAAACAACACAACTTGACCATGCAAAAATCAATGAAACTAGGTAGTCAACTCGCCCAGGTAGAAACTCGACAGGAGCTCGCCAACTCTGTAAGATTTGATAGAGGTAAAAGAGAGAAGGAGAGGCAACAAGTAGCGAAAAAATGAAAACTAGGTAAGGAAAGAGGCTAAAAGGGTCCAAATATCTAATTTAAAAGAAAATCACTTTTAATTAAAAATTACTGATAAAACCAAAAAAGGAACCAACCTATAAAATAGATTTCCCACCAAATATAACTATAGATAGCTAGATCTAGTGGTGAAATTCCTAAACCTACACATGCACGAACCCCGAAAATGCACAAACTCCAAAGAACAAGTTGTTAAACCAAATTTGAACAAATAATAAATGATTAATAAACTTTCACGAGAAGCTATAAAGATCAAAACCAAGATTATTTAACAAAAGAAAGATTGTGAGTACATGATTACTGAAAGACAAAGCTTTGATACCATGAGAGAGAGAGAGAGAGATCAAGATCTCATGGAATGGCATGGACAACAATAGAGTTACACTCGAATGATATCATGGATTTCCTCCAAGTAATCAACAAGAAAAACATGAACTCAAGGAAATGAATCAAGCATGTTTTCCAATACAGTCCAAAACTTGCACAAGGAGAGAAAACAACATGAAACAAAGAGTAATCAACAACTAATAAGGTGAGTAACACGATTATCGAGACCAGTGAGATTGAGCTCCGAGAACCTAATGGAATCACATGAACATTGAGATTGTTACACTCCAATGGAATCAAAGATGTGAATGCTCCAAGAATCAGCAAGAGATTAACCAAAAATAAAAAAGAGTGTGCATAAGGAAAAATAGTCTAACCTTCTCATAGATTAAAAAGGGGTACATATAGGAGTGTTGTGTAACTCCCATGCATGGAATCATCATACCTCCACAAGGAGAAAGGAGTTACATTCCATAATGAGAAATTAACTCATGTATGATGCACATTGATGCATATGATAGATTTTATGACAAAATCTATCATATAACTCCTAATGACACCTAGACCTATGATCTCACCTAAGTGAGATGACTCACCATGGGTGAGGGAAATGTTAGTGTAGGTTATTATTTATCCTTTTATTTATTTATTAGGATAATTCTTACACTTGTGTTATCCCTACACTTGTTGAGTTAGCTTTCTTAGGTGTACCAGTTGTGTGGAGTTAGCTTACTAGTTGTGTTGAGTTAGCTTCTCAGTTATGTGGAGTTAGCTTACTAGTCTTTTGGAGTTAACTTAACTACAAGTATCAATTAGTGAGAGTTCTTGACCACTGATTTAGGTAGTAGTTGCACTTCCCTCCTCTTATATGTACATCTTTCTTATTGAATAATTAAAGCCATTCTATTGTAATGTATTGAGCATTATGGATCATGATGGATTTCCATATATGGTATTTTAGCTCTTATGTTTTGCAAATCTAATGTGGTGTGCTATTATCATCTAAGATCGTGGCTTGGAACAATCTTCTTATCGTTCCTTTTAGGAAATTCACATAATAAAATAAATAGAGGTGATTAATATCCCTCACACCAATAGGATCAAATTTGAAGGGTTGGTCTAAATTTTATTGTGAAGGGCAAATATTGGACTAACCCTTCGATGATGAAAAGTAGTATGAATATTTTACACTTCATATGACAAGAATAAATCAAGTATCCATGTCACAAAAATTAAGAATATTTTTTTTAAATGAGAAATTATTTTTATAAAATCAAGTACAAGTTGATTGGCACCTTAAATAAAAGGAAAAATTCAATAATCCAAACAAAATGACCCCTCAATCAAAATGGTGTAAAATTAAGATGCATTTAAACTAGTAAAATAATCAAATTATGATGTAATGAAAGCCCAAATTTGCAATATTCTAATTTTCTAAAAATCATCATAACTAAAATAATCATTAAATAAATTTAATAAATAAATACATAAACAAACAATTGAAATTAGATGAGAAGACATGCAAATCAATAAACACATAAAAACCATCAAACTATGTGTGGGACACTGGAATCTCTTATAAAAATCATTATGAAAAAATTGTAAATAATAAAATAAATAACTTTAGCTTCTACTTGGATTTTAGTGCTAAAATTAAAACCCATTTGGATTCTTATCACTTCAATAAAAATTTCATTTGGAATTTAACCACTAAAATTAAAACTCATGTAAATTTTAACTAGTAAAATGCATTAAATTAGATTTTTTCCAATTAAATTAAAGAAAATGTGCATCTATACATTGAAACACCCACACTAACTATGTCACCAAAAATACATTGAGATATTCTTGGTCAAATTTCAGATCTAAGAGCTTCACCTCATGCACAATATGCATTTAGATCTACTACACATAAATGATGTATTACCAAATTAGACTACTCCATTAAACACACTCACCCTTCATAATCCTCCCTAAATCTATCCACAACCCTCTTCCTCAACTCCTTAGGCATATAGTTGAGGCACATTGTCTTGAGCACAACTATTCTTGTTGGCCTCCACATCACTGCTATTGAAAAATGGTTAGAGAGAAGATACCAATGATGACTTGGAGGGTGCTTTCAATAGACAAAGAAGCTTATATATGCATGTTCACCCCATCTACAAAAATATCTTCTCCTCTTCCCTACATTTTGCCATCTCGGATAAGTCTAATATAACTTTGCATTAGGGATAAATTTGACACTTAGCTCAGTTATTATTTGCAAGGGTCATAATGTGTGAGCTCCTCAAGTGACTTGACCTTTATGTTACGTGAAAGCAAGCCCCAACTACCTTTTCCTCGAGATTCTTCTTTGTTGCATACAAACCAAGCTAATCCGATCATCTCGGCCCATATCTTGTCTACACACCAGGATCAAATTGATCTGAGTTATTTAGATCAAGACCATTGCAAGCCAATCCCGCCCTTTAAGCACCACATGGCTCTTATATAGCCTTCTTGACACCCTACATTTTGAGTCACAAATTTAAGTTACCCTTTGAGATCATTTCAACACTTTTCTCCAAACTCTTCCCTAACCTCAAATATCCATCTCAACCCATATTGAGCTTGTGGCCACTCTGCACACTTGATATGTTCCAAATCATGTTGTGCATGCTCCCAAGTGGGTAGATATTTGTGTGCAAATTCAATCCTAGCTTTGTTATGCTCCTCTCAAAGGTGGCTCCTATAATAAAGAAGCAAAAAAATAAGGTGATAGATAAAATGTCTGAATGAATCTCAAGCAAAGGCCATAATCCTTAACAATAATATTAAATCTTTGGTTTTTAGGTATTTGTGCTCAAGTATTCGTTGAGATGGAATCACAAACTTGGTAGAAGCTTGGGATTTAACCTTAGTAGTATATTTATTATTTTAAATCTTTTGATAATTGTTTAATATGTCTTGTCTAACATTTGTATGATTCACACACATATCCTAGAAAGTTGGAGGTGATTGTATAAGTCATCAAAATGTTTTTTTAAGAATAAAAATTTCACACAAATTGTTGACAAGAACTTTTCACCATAACCCTTCTTTAAATAGTTTTAAAAACTTACATTTCTATATTGTCAAATGATATTTAAATTTAAATTTTATTTTGACATGCAAATTTTTAACCACCATTTTCTTATGGGTTTGAGGCCTTGGGAAGGGTTGTGACAGGATCAATTTTGAACCTTAGACCCCAACACATATGCAGCTAAAAACATTAATGGATCATTCTCATATAGTGTTGTCCAAAATAAACCCCTTGGTTATTTTGACAACTTGCAGTTCTATTTTGGATTTGGCATCAAGTTTTCAAGATGTTACATGTAACTGGTTTTCTTCCTTGGCGCATTTGTTTGGCTGTAATTATTTGTGCATGCCCTTGTGCACTCTTCCTACCTCTCCTTCACTTTTCCTCTTTCCTTTTCTTCCTTTTGTGGATCTTTCATGTGCTCCCTCTTTCCTTCCTTGAATTTTTTTATCTCCCTCTATTTTAATATTTACACACTCCTTGCACATTCACTTCCCTTTCATGGTCATTCTGGATCCCTTGCGTGCACCTACGTACTTTCCTTCCATTTTTGTAATTCCACAACATGATTTTATCATGCATGTCTTTATTTCCTAAGTCTCGCTCATTTTTCCACGTGTAATCGTTCCTCTTTGTGTTATCCCCTCACACATATGTTCTCATATTTCCTTCCACGTGATTTCCTTTGTGCACTGACTTCTTGTTTCTCCTTGACACACTACTTTTTCACACCACCTTCTTCCAAACTCACATGCACTCCTTTTTTGGATGTCCGAGCCTCCTTACAAAATTACATGCCTTAAGAAGCATGCAACCCTTTCCTCCTCCCTACTCGCACACCACCGATTTAACAACTATTAAATTTGTAAAACCCTAATTGCATAGTCACATGTGATAAATAAAACACTAAAGTATTATTCTTATCAAATCAATAAACTAAATACAAATGAAACACTATGTGCAAGAGAGGGAATAAGATACTTAGCTAATTTTTCAATTGATCTCAAAGTATGTTGCACTTGAAGACTGTAAACAGGAGGATGAAACTATCATAACCACACACAAAACATTATGGAAATTTCAAAATAAATTGGACCAGGGCGCATGGGCTAGGTCAGGGCCTCTTAAGCATTGGAGACCTCTGTTAGGATTTGTAAGGCCCCACCTCGGGATGCCAAAAATTTTGGGTAATTTTTTTTTTTTTAAATGATTAATTAAATTTAGTCCCTTTTGAAACCATATCCCGTTAAGATTTATTTTATACCAATTTATAAATTAGCTCAAAAATTAAATAACTCATTTGCCCCTAGTAATCTAATTATTCATTCATGTTGAGCTTACTAAGGTCACTTTTAAAAGTTACTACACCCCTTTTAATAATTATTAATTTTCCCTTTTATTTATTAGCTTGCCACACCCTCCACAAATATTATTTTCCCATTCCCATGGAATGATCATGACTTAAAATAAATGTAGGGTTAAATGAGAGCCCTAGGATGGAACACATCTTGACCATTGATTTTAAAACTGCCCTAGGTTTTCCCTAATGCATCTTTATCTCTTTTTTTTCTTTTCTTTTCCTTATCATTTTGGTTTTATTCTTGTTTCTTCTTTTGTCTTTTGCAGGTGCATTGAAAAGGAGCTTGGGAGTTTTCTCTCATGGAGATTTTTGGTGAAGAGCCTCCATATTATACTATGTATATTCATATATTTATTTATTTTATTTATTTGTTACATTTTCTTATTTTACCGAGTGTAAGGGGGTCGAGAAACTATGGCGGCGGTATGGTGGAAGGGTTAGCCGCGGCTATGGAGGATCGGGGGCGATGAGGATCTGCGTGGTGGAGGAGAAATGGGATGGCATAGAAGGGAGGGTCACGAGGTGGAGGGGGCCGAGGGGAGGGAGCGGCGATGGTGTGGGGGGGGAGTGCAGGCGCGGCGGGGCGGAGGGTAGGTGGGACAGGTGGGTGGTGGCTGCGTGGGGAGAGGGTGCACGAGCGGGGAGAGTGGGGATAAGGGGGTGAGAAAACCCGTGGGGATGCGATGGAGGCTACGTGGGGCCTGGCCTATAGTGGTTGCGTGGGTGTGGGGAGGGCTCGGCCCTCCCCAAACTCTATTTTTTTAATATATTTGTTAGCCCTAATCCACCGCCCCTTTTTTTTATCAAATCTACATATATATATATATATATATATATATATATATATATATATATATAAATCTTAGACTATTACATGTATGTAGAAAAATATAATAAATCTTATGTATAAAGTATTACAATTAGAATTATATAATTAAAATGACATGTATAAAGTATATGGGTAGCTATATATATATATTTCATATATATATATCAAACATATTAAGGAGAAAACTAGCCACAAGTCATAAAATAATGGGTTAAATTCCCCCTTGTAAATAAGAAGAAAGATGTAACTTCCTGGTTTGACGATAAATCAGATTTCTAGAATCATATAGAGATAGAAATACATTTAAATCTAGTTTCAATTAATATCTTAATCTATAATGATTTATAAAGGGATATACATTTCAAAATAATAATATTTCCTTCCAATATTAAATATCAAACTTCATATAACAACTAGATTTCCTTTCAAATACAACAACTAATCTTATGTTTTCAAAATCCTAACATGGAGGGTTTCAATGAAGTATCACACTTTCTTTTAGAGCTCTCAACATTACGATTACATTCCTATTGTGAAAGACATGCTTATAAAATAACTAGTTTTCTTTTTCAAAGAGAGACTCCAACAATCCTCACAATCTCTCTATCAAGGAAGAACAATTTACAAGAATTACTTACACTTCAACAATAAGAATGCTAGTTTGCTTCATATTACATATCAAGCTATAGTGTCATTTCAAATATGAAGACAACAACCTCTCAATACACAAGATTCTTTCTTAAAGAGATGATCAAATACACAACAAAGCCACTATCATGTAAAAACAATACCAACGAAGATTCAACTCAATAAGGAGTGAGTAAACAAAACTAATACAACACTAGTTATTCAAATACCATCCATATCCCAACATAGGGATATTACAAAGAATAGGTCTCTTGACATAGCCATATTTACATGATAACAAGTAGTTGAACACTCCCAAAATTGGGGAAGAAAATGTCATAAACACCAAAGATAAGATCCAACCATCTTCAAGCTTTAGGCTCCAAGTCTTGTTCTTCACATAGCCATCAACATAAGGAGAAAGAGCTTGTTTAACCACCCAACCTTTAGGCATCATTACATGCCTTTCCAAGGTTGGAAGGCATGCTAGCCTCCCCCAAGCCCATGGGAAAGAGGACTACTATCCACAAATTTTCACAAGAGTAAGGGAGAACAACCAACATTACATTCACATAAGGACAAGACAAATATTAAAACAAAACACCAATTTTGCAAAGATGAAAAAGAGGAGAAACCATGTTCTACCTCTAAAATGGGGAAGAGAAGAAAGAGATCTCCAAATGCCAAAAGTGTAGCCAACATTGGTTGCACAAAACAAAGATCTCCACAACCTCCTTATTCCTCCAAAGTCATCAAACCCTCCTTATTTCTCCATCCATTCACCAAATCCTTCTTGGGAGGATTTTCAAACCCAAAAGGGTTTCCTCACCAAGAATGGGGAAGGGGGTTCAAACCATATGAACCACCTTCCCCACCTCAATCCATTTGAGGGGAGTAACTAAAATCCTACATGGCTTTCCCATCAAGCCATGAGGATTGAGAGGGAAAAATCCCTCTCTCTTCCCCCACAAACTCCAAAAATCCATCATGCCATATGATGGATGGAGGAAAATAAAACCACAAACATAACAACAAATGGTAACACACAAGTAGCAACACACATTTTAAACAAACAAGACTAATATCTAATATGAAATAAACACAAAAATGAACTCAAGGAGCCTACCTCCAAAAGCTCTCCACTTCTAACTTTTCCCTTTCTTTATCCAAGCAAGCTCTAGCTCCAAAATCCACAAGCCTCCAAGCAAAAGCTCCAAAAAAAAGTTCTCTTCTTTCCCCATGAGGGAGAATTTGAAGAGGAGCCAACAAAAATCCTCACAAATGAGGGGGTGACATGTGTCACCCCTCTCTTCCCTCAAGGTCAAAGATTCTCAAAATAAAAGGGAGAAAGGATAAAATAGCTTTTAACCCTCTTCTCCCAAATTACTCAAAATGAACAACAAAACAAACTTGTGCAACTTTTAACAAAGCACACTTACCCATCCACCTTACATGGATGTGACCAAAGGAGGAAAAATGGGAGGGAAACTCCCTCTATGCCTTGGAATTAAGCCCCCTACCTATTAGGTAGGGTCCAAGGGCCCATTTTCATGCTAAGTGAACTCCCAAACTAAAAAGGGGTCACTAAAAATGCCTAAAATAGCCCAATTTCGGGTTTGGCACATTTGGGCACAAGGGTAGAGGATGTGGGGCCCACCCAAGGGTTCACATGTGACCCTAATCCCCTTTAATTAAATACCACATTATTCAAACTCAAAACTTAATGCAAGTGGGGCCATTAAGTCCCCAAAACAAGTTTACAACACAAACTAAACACCCTAAGCAAGATTAATATTACAAGACATATTACATTACAAATGAGGGTCACTCATGGTGCCCAAAACAATAAACTCTAATACTAAGGCCTCATACAGTAAACATGGTTAGGGCTTAGCCCGTGGGCTGCTTGTGCAAAATTGTGTAGTTGGCCTAAATCCCACGTTCTCCTGTGACATGTCACCTGCACACTCATTGCACACATTAAATGTACCTGTCCATAAAATGTGAATCAACTACTCAATAAGAATTCAATGAATTCTATGCTAGCATATCATCATTCTGGAATCAAAAATGTGACAACATGCATAATTATACACAATCCACCATGAGTTAGACATAACGATAAAGTGACATACATCCATAGAATCCAAACATGCAACCAAACTGAGTATCCATCAAATATAAATGAGGTCCAAACAACATCATATCAGTTAGTATCCATGACATCATAAGATAAGGTGACAACATAGTAATCAAGCTAAATTGGCGCTATACACCTAAATCTCCATACATGTCTAATATGATCAAATATCCTAATGTAATGTCCAAAATATATCAACTCCCTGCTGAAACATGCCTATGAGTAAAGAGAACAACAAACAACTGAGGCTATAAAAATGTGGGCACTACAGATGCTTGTGACTATGAACATGGTCATAAACTAAATTTTCTTGTGTCACACCAATTACATTGACCTTCATTGTTTTTCACCCGTATGTCACACTATGTCAACAAAATTCTCATGTAACTTTGTAAAACAAATGATATCTCCGCAAACCCCAAAACATAGCAAATCCTAAAAAGAAAAAGATGCAGTGGGGATTTTAAGCGACTACTGATGGTCACCTAACGAGTGAACTTATGACTGAGCCATCATTACATCTTAGACTCCATGTATTTTTATGTGCATGTGTAAAGAATTGTGCCCTAGAAAGCTCTTGTGTAAGATGTGTTGAATAACGAGAAATAGCTAGATGTAGCAATGTAAGTATATGTGTGGATGGAAAAATTAAATTCCCCTCCTATGAATTGTATGTAAAAAATGCATTCCCTTATCCCTTGAATGATAACTAGATGGAAGCTTTGATGCTCTTAGAAATTCCTTTAGATGCAACCTTAGGTCTTTGATAGTAGATCTTAGAGATTGGTCCTTTATTATGGTTACATAGCTTTGTATTTATATGATTCCCTTATTTTAATTTCTTCATTGAAAAATAAAAGGCCGACCCATAATAAAACAAGATGACCAAAACATAAAAGAGGCCCAAAATAGGTGAGTAAGATATAAAGAGGTCGGGGCACTGAGAGGGAATGAGGGCGCCTAGGCATGGCATCCTGGTGGAGCGCTAATGTTAAGAGTCAAGAAAGATAAAACAATGAAGATAAGATTGGGTTGTGGAGTGTGCAAGACCAAAGAAGAAACCAAAAAGATAGAAAAGAGGTAAAAGATAGATGTCAATTACTAGTTTTCTCACTTAGGAATCATATGAATAGTGGTATGTGATTAGGACCTAGAAATGTACCCAAGTGCATGATTTAGTGTCTATATTTACCCCCACTTTATGTTGTTGAGTGAATACTCGATAACATAAAGTAGATAAGAGATGTGTACCTAATAACCATGTAGATCGATGGCAAAAGTGTGTCGAAGAGACAAGAAAAAGCATGGAGTGAAAAAAATGAAGCATGGAAGCTAAAGAAGATGAAGTGACCCTAGGGGTGAAGCGTATGTGTCATACCCTAGTTTTTACCTATTTTTTTATCAATTGATGTGGGGCTACTTCTTGTTATGTATTAAGGATGGAGCTAGAAAAGAACAGTGAAATAGTAGTCAAAGTCATATATATGTGAAAAATCTGATCCAAGTATGTAAAAATGTGTAAAAACATGTAAAAAGTATGTAAAAATGTAAAAAAATAGTAAAAGGAACATGTGCACCTGATCTCATGATGAGTGAAAAGAATAGAAATTGTCTGGATTGTTGTATAAAAATGAGTTTTTGGGTGATCTCGCACCAAAAGTGAGCTTTTCAAGTGATCTCACGCCAAGTGCAAGTTTTTTTGGGTGATCACATGCCACGGTAAAGAGTGTTGGGGAGAAAGATATAGTGTTATTCTCCATCCCTGAATACTTCTCAAAATCTATACACCATTGTATATGGTGTGATCTTTTTTTGTTCTAGTTCGATCCAAGTCGATCTAAGTAGAAAAAAGAAGAAAAAAGAGATAGAATGTATTCTGATTGTTGGAGGATTGTTCCTTTACTATGCAAAATGCTTTATGTAATGTTGAAAAAAATTGATCTAAGAAAGTGATTGTAATTTGCCCTTGGCCATAGGCACCCAACAAAGGTCAAGATTTCCTAGAATCCCATGTTTGTATCTAGGAACCGACGTTTGTGCTATGTTAAGGACCCAAGTTAGAAGTTGGTCATTTTTTGTAACTATAGATTGTGTTGTTCATGTACTGTGTAAGCATGAACAGAACTTTGTCTGTTGTATGGGGTGATTACTTCACCCAATGTATGCCCCCTCATTTGGGGTGCATGCAAAGTCACTAGAAGGATGCAGCCCAAAGGAAAGGACAGGATGCCGATCTGATATAGTAACTTTTACAGGGGGAGGGAAGGTGTTTGGTAAAAACCAAGGCACATGCAAACAAAGTGGTTAGAAACATTTGTTAGTGCAATCAAATACAAATACACATATAGAAGATAATGTATAATCTAGCAAGTAAGAAGACAATGTACACTATGAAAAGATGGTTTCAAACATGGGACATCACTGAAAATGTCACAAGACAATTAGGGCTAAAGTGGACAAAATCATACAAAAATTGAACAAGTAATACATAGGGAAAATCCCATGAATAATGACAAATAATGGAAAATAGTGACAAGCAAAGTATCAAACAACCATTGTGTAAATAGTTCTGAAAAAAATTTTACACATGAAGCACTCGTTAGCATGTTAGAAAGATGAAAAGTATGTCAAGACATGTATATATCACTAAAGAAGTGTGCTAGTAAGAATAAGAAGTAGTATAAAATGAAATAATAACACCTATAGTATATATGAAAGTAGATGCCCTCGTGAGCCTTAGTGGGACTGGTAAGAGGTAAAGTGCTAAGAATTCATGTTGCATGTAAATATCTGTATAAATTCTGCATCCACAACTAGATAATAAGTGAACGTTCATGTGTATATAGAAAATATAATAACATACACATTATTTTTCTATATGTGAAACAAAGTGTACATATAACAAGTATAAGAAAGCAAGAATAGATGCAACCAAGATATGTAGTATGTTGTGAGTTTGAATGGAATGGAATGAAAAGTGAATGTGATAGGGAAGCATGCCCCTAAGTATATGTGTGTATGAGTGAGATGAGGTTCATTTATAAAACACCCCTTGAAATTTGAGAATGGACCATAAAAAAGAGTGTGTCATCAATAAATGGTTTGATAGTGTACGCTAGATAGTGATCAATGAAGCATAGAGTGTAGAGAATGAGTGAGTGTGGTGAGTTTCATTTCATATTTATACCCTTATAAGATGAGTATGAATAGTGGAATTAGAGTGCGTCATAGGGTAGTGTAATGTGTGAGAATGTGATGCTAGAGAGATGTGTCATGAATGTGCGAGTGTGAAATGTGTGATGTGTATGATGTGAGGCTCATGAATGTAGTATGCCCTCAACAGTGAAGTGTGAACAATAGCACAAGAGTACGTTATAGGGTAATGATGATATAGACTATGTATCAAGTGGTTTGTAATGATGTGTAGGAAATATTAGACATTTAAGTGTGGAGCATCAATTGCATGAGATGATATAAAAATTTGATAGCAATGCAAGGGGGAGAAGCTATGATTCCCCCCAAGTGTGTCAATGATGGAGAGATATGTAATAAATACATTGTGATGGTGATGGAGTTTGAAATGTATCATAAGAAATTATATTGTTATCACAATGGTGGATAGGAGCAATAGTAGGATCAGGGCTGGATGTGGGGTGGAATGGAGGAAGTCGAAAGAGGCCATCTAGAATTTTGTTTTCTTGCTTAGTGAGTGATGTTTTTTTGGGTAACGCTATAGAAGACCTGAGAGGAGGCATATTTAGACTAATTTTGAGAGGTTATTTCTTAGGAAATGGTGAGGTGGGAGAAGAATTAATAAGAGGATGCAATGGAGGGCTGGCCTTGAGAGGTGATTGCTTAGTTGGAGCGGGTTGCATGGCGGCAGCACTTGAGTGACCAAAGAAGGAACATTATAAGTGATAGCATGATGCTCATTAGACATATATGAATCATATTTTAGAACCTAGTGGGATGTAGTAATTTAAGATGAACACGTAACATTTTGTGTAGCAAATTAAATGATACCATAATGCTTAAGGTGGCCAATCTTTAGGGAGAAACATGGTGTCTAGGGATTTTTGAAGAACCTCTTTGCAAGGTGAATGCATTTGAAGTAATTCAGACAAAGAGATTTGATAAACCTTAGGAGCCATGATAGAAAAGATGATGTGCTAAAGAAGGATCTGAATGACCGATCATGAGTGGGGTTCACCAAACAATTTTTAAAAAATATTGAATTTGTAAAACCCTAATTATAGGGTCACATGTGATAAATAAGACAATAAAGTACTGATTCGACCTAAGAAAAAAGATATATACAAATGAAACCTAGGTGCGAGAGAGGGAATAGAGACTTAGTTGATTTTGTAATTAATCCTGAAGTATGTTGGACTATAAGACTGGTGAACATGAGGAGGAAACTATTACAACCGCACATAGAAAATTCTATAACTATCGGAATAAGTTAGACCAGGGAAATTGGGCTAGGTGAGGGATTCCTGAGCACTTTGGAGACCTCTTCTAGGTTCTATGATTGTAAAAAAAAAAGGTCGAAACTAAATTGTCTTGTGTAGTTAACCTTTGTTGTTTATCACTTGTATGTCGCGCATGTGCGTGCAGAATTCACATGTAACCTACAAAATAAATTGTATCTTGTAAAATCCCAAAACACATCAAATCCTACAAAGAAAAAGATGCAAGTGAGGAGTCATACTGACCCCAAAATCATCCAATAGAGTGAACTTATAGCCAATCATTGCACTACATCTCAAACTTCATGTAGTTATGTGTGCATGTGTGTAGAATCGTTCCCTAGGAAGCTCTTATGCAAGATGCACCAAATAACAAGTAATAACTAGATGTAGCAATGTAAGTAGATGTGTGGATGCAAAAATGAACTTCCCCTCCTATGAATTGTATGCAAAAATATAGTCCCTTATCCCTTGAATGATATCTAAATGAATGCTTTGATGCTCTTATAAATTCCTTTGGATGCAACCTTAGGTGTTGATAGTAGATGATCGAGATCGGTCCTTTATTATGCTCACATAGCTTTGTATTTATATGATTACCTTGTTTGAATTTTTTAATTCAAAACTACAAGTATGACACATAAGAAAACAAAATTCACAAAATATATAAGAGGCCCAAAAGAGGTGAGTAAGATACAAAGAGGTCGGAGGCGCTGGAGGGGAACGAGGGCACTGGATACTAGCT
Source organism: Taxus wallichiana var. yunnanensis (assembly GCA_018340775.1). Classification (NCBI taxonomy): domain Eukaryota; kingdom Viridiplantae; phylum Streptophyta; class Pinopsida; order Cupressales; family Taxaceae; genus Taxus; species Taxus wallichiana. The sequence continues at coordinate 2,694,563 of CM031235.1, forward strand.
TCCCGAGTGGGCACTAGTGTCCAGAGTTAAGAAAGATAAAGCAATGAAGATCATACTAGGTTGTGGGGTGTGCAAGACCAAAGAGGAAACCAAAAAGATAGAAAAGAGGCCAAAGATAGATGTCAATTACTAGTTTTCTCACTTAGGAATCATATGAATAGTGGTATGTGATTAGGACCTAGAAATGTACCCAAGTGCATGATTTAGTGTCTACATATACCTTGCACGTGCTGATATAATTCTACATTAATTTTCATCATGCCTCATACTTCCATGCATGAAACCAAGGTTATGAACCTCTACACCAATCATAGTGTGTCACATGTCCATTTTTGGGGACTTGTCAAATAAAGTGCTCGTCATAGAGCAAATAGAAAAACACTAGCTATGCACTTTGAATAATAATGGAGAATGAGTGTGTGACATATGGTAGAGATAGAATCAACAGAAAATCATTTGAATCTCATGACCAATCAAGTTGCTCCACATGTCTTATGTGTTCCTCTTGCACTGCAGAACTTCAAATCGACGTAACTTACTCTACAGAGCTTGAAATCATGCATGTCTTGTCTCATTAGAAATCTGTTGACATGGGCTATACTCTAGACTCTTCAAAATCAGATTTTGGTAGGATTTGATAGGAGAAAATGGGAAAACATGACTCGTATCATTAATGCACACTTCCAGTCGACTCAACCACCCAGATTTCATGGGATTTGGCCTCTTTTCTTCTTCTAAAAGCTTGCTAACATGGGGAGGCGGATGTGAAAATGAAACTGGTAGATTTGGAGGTATTTAATGCATGTTGTTGGTGGTTATGATTGGAAATCTGAGTTTCCCCCTCTTTTCCCTCCTCTTCTCTCCCATTATTCTATATATTGTTGAATAATGCTCATTTGAAAAGGTTAGACCCTCTTGGATTGTAAGAGCATTATTCAAAGTATTGTTCCTTTGTATTTTGAGTTGTAGGCCTCATATTTGTCTTGTTGTATGTGGATTCTCACCTCCTCCCACCATTGTAATCAATTATGCATCATTAGAAGTAATAAAATCTCTATTTTGTGGCTATTATCTACCCTAGTGCATGTTTTATTACATCTTCTTACTTTTCCTTTGTAATATTGGTTTGTTGTACATTGTTTATGTTCATTGCAGGTTTCATTTTTTGCTCCATGAAAATGAGTGTGTGAATTTTTTTCGGACTATGGTATGCATATCTACCATTATTTTCTCCATTTTCCTTGCTTTCACTCATCTGAGAGTGTTCATACCCTTCTTTATGGTGTTATCACCTCCCCTTAGTGTAGGATTTCATTTCATGCATCTCCTTCTCACCCTGATCCCTTGGAATCATAGAGTAGTGTTAGGTAGTTGCATTTCCCTTCATAAAAGTAGGTGTAGCAGGTAATAATTAAGTAGTGTATGTCATCCTTATTTGGAGGTCATGCTAAAGCGCAAGGTCCCATAACTTGGACATAGTCGCATGTTGCCTTAAAGCCCCAAGTCATAATGATTTGGGATGGGTGCAATTTTGAGCCCCAAAAATTTTAGCATGCTTGGTGGGAGAAGTATTGAAAGCTAAAATTTCATCATCACTTACTTCTAGTGTGTGGATTAGTGATTTCTAGCCTTTGGGGGATTTTTTTAACACATATGGTGACTCCTAACATCCATATCTACTAATTTTAGTAGTCAACGCACTCCTATCATAATAAGGATTCAAACTAGACAGCGCATGGACCTTGGTGAGGCTTTTGAATATCTTCGATTGTGTCCAAGAATATAAGAGGTAGATTCGCATGCAGATTACCATCTCCTACACATAGATCCCGTTTCCTACATGTAGATAAGCTTCCACCCCTCCACCTAAGGACCCTTTAAGCAAACATATATAGAGTCTTGAGGCCCATTATCTTCATGGCGTAGTAGAGAAATATTCCATTTGTTAGATTCAATGGTGGTATTCCTTTGTCCCTTTCCACACAACATGATATACTAGTGGTTGCACTCAAAACCATTCCCTTTTTCACTGGTGAGAATCAAATTACCACTTCCAAGCATATTCATGACAATGTAAATGTTTTTCAACTCATCTAGTTACGAGAAGATGATGTAGTTGTAAGGCTACTAGCTTCTTCATCCAAAGGCATAGCACTTCAATGGTACAAAATCTTAAGACTTGTCATTGTTCATAACTAGGATGAACTAGGCACATGGGACAAAATTCCTCTCCTCATAAGACCAGCCCCACAAGGTGTTTTTTTTACTTCTTAGGAGTATTGAATTATAGTATTGTTGTTATAATACAATCTATGGGTGTTGTACAACTACTACGATGCCTATCTTATAGCCATTTTGGCAAAAATTGTCTAATCCAATCGATAAAATAGCTCCTAGATTTCCTATGCCTTTATTTCTTGAATTTTCTCATGTACCTCATCCTTCCATTGCTCACATTCCTTATCGAGTTCCTATATCATTGCCTCCACATCCTACTCTCCCCAAAATAATATAAGATGATGAAGAAATGAAGGCCTTAATTTGAAATCTATCTAATAAAGTTATATCTTTAGAAAAATAGCATGCACAAGCCTTTATACATAGCTATAATCAAGGGTTCAATAAAATCCATCAACCCTACGAAATCAATATCCAAATTAGAAGTGTGGGTAAAATCAGTGGAATGATAGATGACAAGGTTATAATGTGCACCTTCCATTGCAGACAATTTCTCCTACACAACCTCTTTCTTATTCACGTTTCAAGAAAAGCATTAGTTCCAATATAGAACAACATGGTTCAAGATACATAATGGTGTTTCCCTTGTAATTTTCCACACGTTCAATTCAACTGTGTAAATTATTTGTGCGTGTAAGCCTTCATGATCCAAAATACTTCCAACCGTGATCCATCCATGATTACACGTGAACTTGACAATGAAGAGGTGTCAAAAGTCATTCCTAAGACCAATATAATATTCTTTAGAGTTAATGACTTCTCTGCAATTAACCAAGCCATGGATAACTCAAATAGATCATGCACACAAGTTCTTTGACAACATGAGGTCCAAGAAGAGAATTTTGGAAACCAACATGTAGCCTTCACCTTGTTCTATCAAAATGAGCCTCTTCACAAGAAAAAGGATGATGTACATTTGTCCAATAGTTTTTGGTGTGCATGCTTTAGTGCGCGCGAAGGTTCTACGCAATGTTCTAAATGAATTTTTACATGTACTTCCTTTAGTAGGTCAAGCCTCTACACAACCTAAGGCACCTCTTCCAGCACTAGAGCAATCAAGATGTTAGGAAATTATATTGTTAGTGCTCCATTAAATTAATGAGGGTTGTTTTATATTGAGTTATACATGATTTATGTGAATAGTGGTTGTTATAACCACACACGTAAATAGGTTGAGGGAGTTGGAGGAGTTGTTAAACCAACCTCCCTAATTATAGATGTTGTATTTCCTATATATGTGTAACCTGCTTCGCATGAAAATTAATCAAGTTTTTTTGTTTGATCTGCTGATATACCAAGATTTGCTATCGAGTAATCTGATCCATGAAATTCTGAGATTAAATCAGGGGAAATTAATATGTTCTATTTGCCCCATATGATGTCTTAAGATTATGATTTTGTGACTCTGTATATTAGTTTTAGTGTATATTTTTTGGCATGTGTCTTTGTTTATTCATTCAAGTTTCATGCAGTTCAAACTTTAGTTGGTCAAGGCCAACCACATCATCCAATCATCCATGTTTTCCTCAGACCTACGACTGCCTTGATTATCCTTGAGCATCTACTCATCACATTAATTTTTTCAAGGGAGACTGGAAAATGCAAGTACAGATCTCAGAAAGACCTTCAATATAGCTCTGTGAATGATCCCACAAGGAACTGCTCACTTATGCTTCTATCTACGATCTGCATGGATTATGGATTCAACGTGTGGATCGATTTGGGTGCTCGACTAGTGTGCCATTGAGGTCTATCATTTCAAAGGTTCTTCACCAGATTAGTCAGAAGAATCATTTGATTCGTTCCATCTTGGCTTTGACCCACTTGACGGCAACATACCAGAGACCCTACAAATACATACATGTCAAGATTCGAATCTACAACTGCATCAAATCAAGGTGGTTTCAATCAATTTCACCACTCATTTTCAAAATAATTTGACCATTGGATGAAATATCCACATATCTACAAATTTGTATAACGGTGATTTATCTCTACGATCGCTCGAAGTTTAAACTCCATAAGCTTTTTTAATCTTTGAATTGTTTTGGTGGCAACCATTTTTCCATGTTTGACTCAGTTGGATCAAATGCTTCAAATTCATAATTTTATAAGTTCAATCTTCAGCTCACCATTCAACCATGTTAGATACCAATTCAATGCATATTTCCCATCCTTGAGTATTTCAAGCTAAATTTTTCTCCACTTGCATCATTCTAATTTTCGTAGTGTTTGTCTACAAAGTAATATAGTTTGGTTAGATGTTTACAATTATTAGCTTTTTTGTATTATAAAATTTAAGGTGAATTTAGGTTTTAATGTTTAGATTGTAATCCCTTAAATAGGTTTAGGTGTTCAATGGTGGCCCATATTTTAATGGTATAGTATTTTATTATGGTCCACGTGTACTTATGTTCATGTTTTTAAAGTATCAAAATAATTAAGTTTTTGTGGGTCTATATTACCAAATTATCAAATATGTCATCAAAAGTCAAGTATCGTTTAGTCCTTGTTTTTGTCAAAATTATATCTATTGTCAAAGTCATGTAATTGTAAGTGTCATTTTAGATCGCTAAATAAGTCAAAGTCAAAAATTTGTATAAAAAAATTGCCTTACGAATGCATTTTTGGTGGAATCCGACGTCTGATTGAGGTATGTAAAATTGAACTCCATGATAAAATCCAGTTGAATTAGCAGTCTTCTACTAGAGGACGGAGGAAAATGAATTTTGGAGGTCAATCAACAACCTCTCATCAATCGCCAATGACGGGGGTCGCATCAGGTTTCATGGCATTTTCGGTGTGCTTTCATTTACGTGTGTTGTGCATTAGATTTTAGTGTGTAGTATTCTTAATTTATTGGTTTTCATAATAAGTGGAAATTTCACATTAAGGGGGAACATGATCCAATGTTCCATTTCCATTTTTCAGTTGTGTGTACGAGTAGTGATTTTAGCATAATTTCATATGTTATTCCCTCCAAAGAGATATTGATGAGAGGTGATAATAGTACTTGGCACATCATGATGTGGTTGTAGGTAAACCACTTGAAAAGATTTATTTGTGGTTTGTGGTAAACCAATTGTAAAAAACCATTCTTATTTGATGGTAAACCATTTGCAAAACCATCACTTTGTGGTTTGTGGTAAACCAATTGCAAAACCACCAGTCTCATTTTTTGGTCAACCATTTTCAAAACCATCCTTTAGGTTTGTGATTATCCTGTGAAAATCACCAAATCATGAGCGGATAAGTATAAGGTAGTTTTCCCCATGTTCACACTAAGGGGAGGAATGTTAGGAAATTACATTGTTAGTGCTCCATTAAATTAGTGTGGGTTGTTGTATATTGAGTTATACATGATTTACGTGAATAGTGGTTGTTATAACCACACACGTAAATAGGTTGAGGGAGTTAGAGGATTTGCTAAACCAACCTCCCTAATTATAGTTGTTGTATTTCCTATATATGTGTAACCTACTTCACATGAATATTAATCAAGTTTTTGTGTGTGATCCATTGATATACCAAGACAAGAAAAGAAAAGGTTGTGCCTCAAATGCATAATTCTAGTATCTGTCATTCAACATTGTGGACCAAATGAAGAAGATAAATGTAAATGTTAAAATGTGGGATGCCTTTCTCATTCCATCACATCACAACCTCTTTCATGAAGCTCTTACATAGCTCCCGCATGTTAATCTAACTATTCAAATACCTCATGTTATTGTCAATATATGTAAAATAGAGGGAAATTAAGTAAGTAAAGTTAAAAACACCCCCTTATATGTCATTGATAGTAGGGAAACATATTATTCACAATTGCATGATTGACTCGGGGTTAGTACTTTTTCATGCCTAAGAAAATTGTTGATATCCTAGGTCTTAAGTATATTCATGTCTCTAAGGGAATTTCGTATCTTGATGTCTCAACTATTGTCGATTATCTTAGGATTCATCAAGGATCTTGAGTTAACCCTTCATGCTTGTCCAAGTTTGACTATAACTCTAGATGTTTCATTTATTGAATTGCCCCCTTTTTTCCATCTTTGCCTATCAAGAGATTTCACTGCTAAAGTGATGGTTACTTGTCATAAAATTGGTCTCATGTGCTCTTAAGAACAAGGTATGGTACCAGATTTACCGTCTGAAGCTAAGCCTATATTTTCCTATCATGATGAGTCTTATGACCCCACTCCTCTCCAATCAAATTTTCTAATCTAAGAACGTCAAGAACATGATTCAATTTTAGAATAATGGCCTATTCCTACTTCCATACATGATCTTTTATTAGACAAATGGGCCTAGGAACATTATGAATTTTATCTATATGATATAGCTATTGAAATTGGCCTTGGAACATCTTTGCATTCTTGAAGAATAATCCATTATTCCTACCATACTCAAAAATAAAAGGATGATGCTTATGGACTATCGAAGATGTACTTTGATGGTTCAAGAATCATAAATGGCACGAGTACAGTGTTGTTCTCATTTCTTCTAAGGATTAAATTTTCTTTTCGCATAGGCTAGAGTTTACATGCTCCAACAATGTAGCAGAGTATGAAGCATTGATGTATGGTATTCTCATTACTGAAAAAACAAAGATTAAGGCATTGCAGATCTTTGGGGACACAAAATTGGTCATCCACCAAGTCATAAACAAGTTTACAACAAATAATAATATTATCAAAGCTTATAAATATATATTTTAGGACCTCTTGGAGAGCTTTTATGTTCTTAATCTACTAGTGGTGCCAAGAAAAATCAACAAGGAAACAAATCATATGGCAGCCCTTTGTTAACAATTATCACCTGCTGATGATTTTTTCTGAGGCAATACACAGCACACCAAGGTGGTGGTCATGCCATCAGTTCCAAATAATGAAACTAGTTAGCAAATGTTTGAAAGTGATGCATATTTTGTATAATTAATTCAAAATTAAGCTGATTTTTCTTCAAAAATGCAAGATGACTTGCATGACATTTATGGTGATCAAGTGATCCAATTCAAGATAAAAATTCATTAAAGGGATTGGTCACCTTAGAGAATATATTTAGTCTTGATGAAGAGTTTAAGTGTGAAGAAAATAAAAACATGTATGCGAAAGACAAGAATAAAATTAGTTAGTGACTATTACACATGACAAAGAGTTGCACTTGGTAAAGAGTGCACGCAGGAATATAAATAGGCCTTCATCTCATTATGTATGAGATATAGTGACATATTCTCATGGGAATATGAAAATTAAAATTATTTGATCCAAGTTTTTCTCAACACTTCATTGATCTTGATCCTAGTATCAAGCCCATCATCAAAAGCAAAGGCTTGTCAACCCTAAGATAGAGCCTCTCATGAGGAAAGAGTTATCCAAGTTGATTGAGGGAAAAATAATATTTTCCATCAAGTACTCTACTTGGTGGAAAATATTGTTCCATTGAGAAAGAAGAATGTGAAATAAAACTTTGTGTTGATTTCGATATATCGAATAAGGGCATCATTAAAGGGTCATTATCCTTTGCCTTCTATGGAGCAGATTTTGTAGATAGTGGTGACGTAAATATTTTCCATGTTGAATGGCTACTAAAGTTTCAATTATATCACGATCGAGGAAGAGGATCAATTCAAGATAAAATTTATGACCAAATGGGGAACATACGTTTATCGAGAAAATGCCTTTTGTTTTGTCAATCAGTAGGTGCAACATTCCAAAGAGCAATGGACATTATCTTCAAAGGATATATCAATTATTTCCTTGGATGGCATAACCATCTTCTCAAAGTAGAGTGCAGATCACATCAATCATCTAGAGAAAGTCTTTGAGAGATGTAGAGAATTTGGGGTATCTCTTAACCCCAAGAAGTACAACTTTGTTGTTGTGTAAGGAAAGCTTTTGGGCCATGTGGTATCAAAGGAGAGCATTTCCATTTATTCGGAATGAAACTCGTCATCCTCTCTCTTTCTTTTCCATCTCATAAAGAAGGTGTTGATGCAAAATCACAGCACCCACGACGCACATCAGCTTCTAGGTTGATGTTCGTGCATCCAGTGTGTGATTGCATAACATGGAAACCTCTCTCAGCGTGGGACTTGTGAAACCGAGAGAGGAATCTCCGAGAGAAGGCTGGTTCCTCGCTCCTAAACTACCCGCCACAAGCTATTCCAGTCGAGGCAGAAGCTAATCTAATCCTAATCTAACCATGCCAGGAGACAGAGAGAGAGAGAGAGAGAGAGAGAGAGGGAAAAACAACAAAAGCCTACACTAAAATGGTGATACACCGAGAGAAGGAGAATGTTGGACATCTATCAAAACCGCTGCCATGGGACAAAGAGAGGTGAGCAATGGGAAGGATGGACGAGATGCATCACGAGGCCCAAGGATAGATTTTACATAGAAAATGTCCCAAAACTCCATGAACACGGCTCCAAACCTCGTAATGAACATTCAAACATGCACAAATACACTGCAATGAAGAGAGGCAAGAAGAAAACAAGCAAAAACGAGAAAGGATGGACCGATGCATCACAAAACATGTTTTGTTGCTTGAAGTTTTCATAGAACATCATTCCATTAATAAGAGGCAAAAACGCCATTACAAAGCAAGGGAGGAGGTTCGAACTCCATTTTCAACCCTAGAGAAGAAAGAAGGAGAGCGAGCCGAAAGAATGAACAACCTCTTTATATTTTGCCACTCACTTACAATATATAGGAAGAATGAGAGAAGGAAGAAAGAGGAAATTCAGATCTACTCCAACCACCCCAGTGTCGTATTTTAAATCATCTCATTATGGTAGAAGTGGCGGATCCTCGGCAAAACAAAATGGGTTATCTGGCCTGCATTAAAGCTAGTTGTTGAAGCTTCACTTCTGCCAAGTATCACGCGTCGAGATGTTTCTTTATTTTCTCTCTCCAAATTGCACCAAAACTTGAGATTAACCCTAGAATCATGTAGAGCATCTCAATAGCTTTTCGTTGATATAAAGAACGTGGAAATCCAAGCTCTGGATCAAAAGATATGGCGATTTGAAGATTTAGGGCACGAAACAGATCAAAACGAATTTTAAAATGTTTTCCGCTCTTCGCCATCTAGACAAACACGTGGCACGTGCTGATTGGGAGAAATTCTCTCTCCTCCATCTTTCGTGCGGCTGTCTTTTTGAATTTTCCTTGTGGGCCCTAGCTGGGACATGTGGCGCCATTTCATTGGTTCGGTTCAGCGCTCAATAACTCGCCCCTTTGATCTTTTGACTTTTTCTCCTGTGAGGACATGTGGCGATTTCTCGATTGGTCCTCGGCTCCTTCGGCTCCTTTCTTCAGCCATTTGTCCCAGGATGTCCCATTTGATTTTGGGCCCTTTGTGCTCATTTCATTAGTTCGGGCATTTCGTGTCCATTTGTCCCGGATGTCCCATTTGACTTTGGACCCTTTGTGCTCATTTCGGCCGGTTTGGGCATTTCTCAAGGTCCATTTGTCCCGAGATGTCCCATTTGACTTTGGACCCTTTGTGCTCATTTTGGCCGATTCGACCGAGTTCGAGGCATTTTTGGCCCTTTGTCCCATTTCGTCCCTCTCTCAAAGAAGCTAGCCAATTTTTTCTCGGTCGAACCGGCATTTCGCGCCCGCCGCGTACTTTTGTCCCAGATGTCCCTATTGCTTTGCAGCTGTTTGTGCTTACTTCGGCCGAGCCGGCCGGTTCGGGCCTTTTTGTCCCAAATGTCCCGACTTGCCCCAGGACTAGGACTTAGTCATTTTATGATTTTTTCTGGATCAACCTACTTGCCTTCTGCAACCTTTTTTCGCATTTTCTCAGAGCTTGCTCTTTTCCTCTCAGACAGGGAACTTAGAAAATATTTGAGGGGACTCTAGCAACATGATTTTTGGCCCCGAATCAATCAATTTTCCGGGACTTGAATATTACGATCATGTTATCAAAATTACCCGGGGGGGAATTTTGATAACAGATTTGGCGACTTAAGCGGGGTCATCCTCTGCTAGATGAATGATCGTGCTGAAGCATCCATTGGGCATGGAGTCATGAGTTGCGACCCGCAACCGATCTCGAACTTTGAAAACCTCCTCTCGAGCCACTTGGAAACCCATTGAACACAGGAGTGTCTTCACCAAGATGCCATCAAATGAAGCTGTGCAGGCAATGCAAAGAACCAAGCAACACCAAAACTATGTACAAAACAGAAAATCATACAATCCCCAAATGGAACATGCAGAGTGTGCACAAGCACTTCTTCTACTAAAAGCAAACCTAGCTACTCTACTCTAACCTGAAGCAAAGGCAAGCTAAACAAACCCTGCAACTGGTTGTGAGAAATAGCTTCCTTTCTTCAAAATTGGCAGCCATGCAATTGATTTGGCACTGATCATGGCTGTTTGGATGGATGGAAAATCAACAAGAAGCTGGTCTTCTATCCAAATCATCAAGGTATCAACTGAAAAATCCAATACCTCTTTTAGTTGCTCTGCATTTGGATTGGAGAGGTATGGCAGCTGATCCTTGGTACTTTGTAGCTCATCCTCATGCTCAGAAGCAAGCATGACTGGTTGTGGCTTCTCCTTTGGCTCCAATGAAGCCAAATACCTGATTGGGCAAGGTCTGATTAGTTTGATATGCCCATAGCTCTGATTTTCAACTCCAAGAATGGAGTTTTCTTGTAGACCCTCCTGAATGGATGATGTGGAAGAAATGGTGAAGTCCTTCTGTCCTTTCTCTTCCTCCAATGAAGAACATGGAAAATCTTCCAATCTTGATCCCAAAGAGCTGCTGTAAGATGCAGGCTGCTGCAAATGAAAGCTCTCCTTCATGGCAGCAGGCTCTGGTGTTTGGAATGTGGATGATGAAAGAGAGAAAGGTGAAAGCTCAACCGGCTCTTCTCCATCAAAACAGTCCTCCAAATCTGACAGGTAAACTACCTCATTGCTGTCCTGCTGCTCGTGTTCAACTTCCTCCATGGTGTCCTCTTGATCTGCAACTTGACCACCATGGTTTCCTTCACTCTCCAATATTGAGTTTGAGAGATCAAACTCCTTTTCAGTGCTAGAACTTGAGAGAGATGAAGTGGAAAGAAGAACTGAAGGTTCTCCTGTAGCCTGCTTTGTGCTCAAAGCCCTTGGATTTGCACTTTTCTCCCCACACTGGAATGTGCTCCTCTTCTTTTGGATTTGGAGCAGCTTCTCCTCCTCCCCAATGTTTGAAGGCAATCTTGCTCTTGATTGAACTCCTTCTCCAAAGCATGAAGTTTGTCAAGTCAAACTCTTCAATTTCTTTCTAGAGGACAAGTTGGGACTACAAGATCTTCTTCTTCTTCTGCTGCAACCAAATCAGTCCTAACCACCATTTGTTCAACCTTAGCCTCTTACTCGTAGGCTTAACCATCAGGGATCTTTGTCATCCCAAATTTGGTAGCCCAAACAACTTCAAGTCATCTCATCATTTATTTTCTCATTGGGCTCCTCTTCTTGCTGTCCTTGATGACTGATTTTTTCAATTCCTTCTTCCCATATGAAATTGGGAATGCAAGAGGAGGAATGGGTTGAAACTCAACTGATTTTACACTTTTTGTGGTGGTGGAGGCGGTGAAACCTCTTGTTTCTTTGGAGGAGGGTATTTTCGTTAGCTCTTGTGGAGGGGATGACTGTTTGGAAGGGAAGAGGAAAGAAGAATCGAGGTGCGGTGGAAGACTGAGAGGTGGAGACATGGATTCAACACTTGGGACAGCAGATGGAGGGTTTGAAACTTGACACTGCTGAAATGAAACAGATTGGGAAAGAGGAAAAGGAAAGGCATGAGATGGTGTGCTTACCCATTGACAAGGTTGCTGAATACTTCTCTCATACACCTCTATTTCTTCAATCCACTTTGCAAGCAAAGGCAGCGTTGCAATCATGAAGTCAAGCTTCTCCTGAGGGCTGTAATGCCTTGGAAAAGGTCCCACCCATGGACAAAATGGTGCTCCATAACCGATTCCAAAAGCTTTCATTCATGTGCTGAGCCACGATCGCACTATGTTTACCTCCATCTTTTGGATTTTCTCCAACAGACCAGCATCTTGCATCTGATTGTCTTCATTATATGCATACTCTTGCTCTTGGAAAGCTCCATAGCCAAACTGACTTTGGCACTGCTGTTCATATGAATATGCATGCTGATCTGGAGGATTTGTAAAACCTGTTGGAGGTGGAATATACTGCTGTTGTTGATATGAAATCCATGATGGAAATGAAGTCATGATTGCACAACTTCAAAGAATGAGGAAGAATGAAAGAGATGGAAAGAAGGATGAATGGAAAATGAATGAAAATGAATGGAAAGGAAGGTCTGCAACTTCAGAGATGGTTGTTGACCAGATGGAGTCGCCAGATGTGTTTGCAAGTGCCTCCAAAGGCTGAAATCTTCACAGGAACACATCAACCTACAAAAGATGAAGTGAAAGACCTCTAAGGTCCCACCAGCGGTAGTAAAAACTATTGATGCAAAATCACGGCAAGACTGGACGCACATCAGGCTTCTAGGTTGATGTTCGGGCATCCAGTGTGATTGCACAAACATGGAAACCTCTCTCCAGCGTGGGACTTGTGAAACCGAGAGAGGAATCTCCAGAGAAGGCTGGTTCCTGCTCCTAAACTACTCTGCCACAAGCTATTCCAGTGCAGAAAGCTAATCTAATCCTAATCTAACCATGCCAAGGAGATAGAGAGAGAGAGAGAAGGGAAAAACAAAAAAAGCCTACACTAAAACGGTGATACACCAGAGAAGGAGAATGTTGGACATCTATCAAAACTGCCATGGGACAAAGAGAGGTGAGCAATGGGAAGGATGGACAGATGCATCACAAGCCCAAGGATAGATTTCACACAGAAAATGTCCCAAAACTCCATGAACACAGCTCCAGACCTGTAATGAACATTCAAACATGCACAAATACCTGCAATGAAGAGAGGCAAGAAGAAAACAAGCAAAAACGAGAAAGGATGGACAGATGCATCACAAAACACGTTTTGTTGCTTCAGAAGTTTGCACAGAACATCATTCCATTAATAAGAGGCAAAAACGCCATTACAGAGCAAGGGAGGAGGTTCGAACTCCATTTTCAACCCTAGAGAAGAAAAGAAGGGAGAGCAGAGCCGAAAGAATGAACAACCTCTTTATATTTTGCCACTCCTTACAATATATAGGAAGAATGAGAGAAGGAAGAAAGAGGAAAGTCAGATCTACTCCAACCACCCCCAGGTCGTATTTTAAATCATCTCATTATGGTAGAAGCGGCGGATCTCTTTGCGCAAAATGGCGTAAGCTGCTGGCCGTTACATTAAAGTTGGTTGTTGAAGCGTCCACTTCGGCCATCACGCGTCGAGCCGTTTCTTGATTTTCTCTCTCCAAAATGCACCAAAACTCGAGATTAACCCTAGAATCATATAGAGCATCTCAACAGCTTTTCGTTGATATAAAGAACGTGGACATCCGAGCTCGGATCAAAAGATATGGCGATCTGAAGATTTAGGAGCGCACTAAGCAGATCAAAACGAATTTTAAAATGTTTTCCCACTCTTTCGCCATCCGGGCGACGACACGTGGCACGTGCTGATTGGACGAGAAATTCTCTCTCCTCCATCTTTCGGTGGGCTTCCTTTTGAATTTTCCTTGTGGGCCCTAAAAGGCCGGGACACGTGGCGCCATTTCATTGGTTCGGTTCGGCGCTCGATAACTCGCCCCTTTGATCTTTTGACTTTTTCTCTGTGTGAGGACACGTGGCGCTTTCTCGATTGGTCCTTGGCTCCTTCGGCTCCTTCGCGTGCGCCTCCATTTGTCCCGGATGTCCCATTTGATTTTGGGCCCTTTGTGCTCATTTCGGCGGTTCGGGCATTTCGCGCGTCCATTTGTCCCCGATGTCCCATTTGACTTTGGACCCTTTGTGCTCATTTATTCAAAGGCCTATTAATTGCCCCGTTCGGGCATTTTCACGTCCATTTGTCCCGCAGATGTCCCATTTGACTTTGGACCCTTTGTGCTCATTTCCCGGTTTGCCGATTCGGCCGGTTCGGGCATTTTTGGCCCGCTTGTCCCATTTGCGTCCCTCTCAGCAGTTAGCCAAATTTTTCTTGATCGAACCGGCATTTCGCGCCCACCGCGTACTTTTGTCCCAGATGTCCCTGTTGCTTTGCGGGCTGTTTGTGCTTACTTCGGCCGAGCCGGCCGGTTCGGGCCTTTTTGTCCCAAATGTCCCGACTGCCCCTAGGACTAGGACTTAGTCATTTTTATGATTTTTTCCTGGATCAACCTACTTGCCTTCTGCAACCTTTTTTCGCATTTTCTCGCAGCTTGCTCTTTTCCTCTCATATAGGAACTTCAAAATATTTGAAGGGACTCTAGAACATGATTTTGGCCCCAAATCAATCAATTTTCCCAGGGACTTGAATATTTCGATGCATGTTATCAAAATTACCCAGGGGGAAATTTGACAACATAAGGTCTTAATGTCATTCCTAGAAAAAACACATTTTTAGGAGATTCATTCCTAACTTTGTAGGATTGGTTAGGCCTATCACTCTCATGCTCAACAAAGATACCATCTTCAAGTGGACAGATAAGGAAAATAAAGATTCAACAAGATCAAGAAAATATTTCTCGTGCTCCAACACTTATCGAGTTGGACTACTCTAAGGATTCTATCCTTTATGTATATGGAGCTGATACAAATTTCATTGTTGTCTTGACATAAGAAAATGAACCAAAGACTTGGCAGTGCTTAGTGGCGTTCTTCAATAAAACATCAAGGATTATGAATTGAAATACAATCATATGGAAAAATGGGTCTTCATTATCATGCCCACATTGAAAAAATTCAAGAGTATTCTCACCACAAATCATGTCAAAGTCTTGTTTCACACTCTGGTGTGAGAGACTTTATCATGGGAGAAGAAATCAATGAGAAAAGAGCTAGATGGGTGACTAAAATCATGGAATATGATGTGACTATCAAATCCACAAAATTGGTTAGAGGTAATGCGCTCTATAAGAATATTACTGAGGATGTGTAGAATGATCAAGATAATTTTTTGTTCATCGATGAAGATCCTCTATGCATGCTGAAATTCAAACAAAATGTAGATCAAAATGCGTGTAGTTTGGATGGATGACATGATAGAAATTCCAATCTTCTAGAATATACCCTCCTATTCTAAGAAAAGAAAAGAGAATTCATATGAGGTTGCAATCTACTCCTATACGATGATTGATGGTAGTATCTTCAAAATAAACATTTATGGTGTGCTTTTTGAGATGTACTAATGACGCGCAAGTTGAAAAATTGTTAGCAAAATTCACATGGATTCTTTTGGTGGGAATTTCTCTCAGAATGCAAAAACAATGAAAATCATCAAGGTAAGATATTTCTTTCCTACCCTCTTTGTAGATGCACACAAATGGGTCAAACAATGCAAAGAATGCACTTTATTTGTATCCAAAATAAATTGGCAGCACTTCCTCCATCCAATCCAAGAGAATCAACCTTTTTCAGGCAATGGGGTCTTGACTTCATAGGTATTATCAATCCTCCTTCAAGTGCAAGTGACAAGTGGGTGTTGACAAAATGGATTACTTCACTAGATGGACAAAAGATTTCACACTCAAGGAAGCAACTAATTAATTCATCCTTGACTTTCAAGGCATTGTAAAAGGTTTGGCATTCCTCAAAGCATTATCTCTAATAGTGCAAAAGCCTTCCTAGATTTTAAATTTTTGATTGGGCTCTTAGTCTTGGAATCTATCTGAAGACTTATTCCAACTACTACCCTCAAGGTAATGGTTTGGTTGAGTCTACTAACAAGAACCTAATTAGAATCATGAAAATAAAATGAATATCAACTAGATGATGTAGCATACAAAGGCCTTACACACACTCGGGAAGACATAATCATAGTGAAGAAGGCAATTAGCACTTCACCTTATAAAATTATTTATGGAAAGGAGGCCAGGCTTGCTTTATCTTTAGAATTTCCTTCATTATATGTGTCCTAATAGCTAGATTTTGAGGGTGTAGACCAAAGAGAAATTAGAATGGCATAGTTGGTTGAACTTGAAGAACTAAGAAATTCTTCCATGATCAAATTGGAATAACATCATAGATCAAATAAACAATGGTTTAATAGAAAGGCTAGAGCTCAGGATTTAAAAGTGAGTGATCTAGTCTTTAAATGGGATGCTCACTGGGGCTAAAACATGACACTATTCAAATTTTGATGCACTTTGGAGTGGTCCATATATCATCAGTTCTTGTAAGGAGGCCAACTCTTTTGAATTGTCTCATCTTGATGGAGATACACTAGTAATCTCATTCAATGTAATTTATCTTAAACACTTTCATTAAGTCCTTCGCATCATGTACATATTAGAGTAGTTTCAATTCCTCCAAGTGTGCACTGTGCACATTGTTGTGTTGGTAGTATATGTTTTGTTTCCTATTTCACACTCTTTTTTGCTTTTGGATGGCATTCTCGGTCTTAAGGTTTCAATGGTGGAAGTCATGTTTCAACTTACAAGCAAGATGATCTATCATTTTTCCATTCTCATAAGTTTCGAGATCATAATATCTTCATGATTATTAACATTAATACACATAAAAAGATTTCAAATAGTGCTTCATTTGACTTTAGGGGTGCTCTCTTCAAGTGGAAGATCATAATTTCATGTTTTCATGTTTACTCTAAGCCCAATGGATGTTTCAAGGCTACTGATCTCCTTCATATAGTAGGTAGATGGCCCCAAAAATTACCAAAATATTGTTTAAACTAAACTTACTTTGGTTATTTTGACAAATTTCAGTTTCTTTTAGGCTTTGGCATCAAGTTTTCAAGATTGTGCACACAACTATTTTCTTATTTGGAACATTTTCTTGGTCAGCAATTCTTCATGCCCGCTCTTCCCGCTCCTTCACTTTTCCCCTTTATTTTGCTTTTTTATGTGCATATTTCACATGCTCCCACTTTCCTCCCTTTCATTCTACTATCTCTCTCCATTTTTCCCTTTGTGTGTACTCTTGCGTAATCGATTCCATTTCCTAGTCATTGTGCATACCTTGTGTGCACTATGAACTTGCCTTCCGTAAGTCCCCGACATGTTTTTTTTTCATGCATTTCTTTCTTTCCTAGGCCTCATGCATTTTTTTACATTCACATATTCCTCCTTGCACTATCCCTTTGTGCATCTATTCTCATAATTCCTTATGCACACTTTCCTTCATGCATTTCAGCTTCTCCCTTGGCATACTACCTTTGATGCCACCTTCTAAACTCTCGCACACTTCCTTTGTTGGATTCTCACACCTCCTTACAAACTTGAATTCCTTAAAAGTATGCATCCCTTTCCTCCTCCCCTTGGGCACTTCCTTACACATGCCGACAAACTTTTGCATTATTTTTCCTCACCCCTCCTTTCGTGCATGAATGCAAGGTCAGTAAACCTCCTCACCAATCATTTTTGTGACGTGTGTCTTTTCCGGGGACTTGTCGATAAAGTCAATGTCACATGGTGAATATAAAAGTGCATCTATGTGACAAATCCTAATGGATAATGAGCACATGACATGTAGCGCAGACACATAATCAACAGAAATCAATGACTCTAGTAGTACGCACCACGTGTCTTATGTGTTCCTCTTACATTGTAAAACTTCAAATCACCATAACTTCCTCCATAGATCTCAAAATCATGTGTGCCTGGTCTCATTGGAAAGCTTTTGACATGGGGTATACTCTAGAATCTTCAAAAATAAGATTTTGGAAGGATTTGGTAGGTGAAAATCATAAAATGTGACTAAGGTAATTAATGCACACTTCCATTCAACTCAACCACTCAGATTTCATAGGAATTTTCCTCTTTTCATCTTCTACAAGCTAGCCATAGACATGGAGAGGTGGATCTAATAGTGCCACAGGCATATTTCTAGGAATTTAATATATGTTGTTAGTGGTTATGATTACAAATCTGATTTTCCCCATCGTTTCCCTCCTCTTCTCTCCCATTCTTCTATATATAGTTGAATAATGCTCATTTGAAAAGGTTGGACCCTCTTGGATTGCAAGAGCATTATTCATAGTATTGTTCCTTTGAATTTTGAGTTATAGGCCTCATATCGGGCTTGTTTTATGTGGATTTTTTCCTCCTCCCACCATTGTAATCGATTATGCATCATTAGAAGTAATAAAATCTTTTTTTGTGGTTATTCTCTGCCCTAGTGCATGTTTTATTACATATTCTTGTTTTTCCTTTGGAATATTGGTTTGTTGTGTATTTTTTATGTCCCTTGCAAGTTTATTTTCTATTGTTCTCCATGAAAATGAGTATGTGAATGTTGGTCTAGAATATGGCATGCATATTTTCCCTTCTTTTCTCTATTTTCCCTCATTTTCTCTCATATGAGAGTGTTCATCCCCTTCTTTCTAGTGTTATCACTTCCCCTTGATGTAGGATTTCATTTCATGCATCCCATTCTCACCCTAGTCCCTAGAATTCATAGCTTGTAGTGTTAAGTAGTTGCATTTCCCTTCATTAGAGAAGTTTGTAGCGATAGGAATTGAGCATAGGAAACTAACCTTTTTCGAGGTTTGTCTCAAGCACAAGGTCCTGAACTTAGAGACAAGATGTATCATGTTTCCTCAAAGCCCTGATCATTCTAATTTGATACGGGTACAATTTTGAGCTCTAACATATAGTAAGAGTGATATGTGGAGCATAAGAAGAGAAATCAAAATAATTTATTTTTGTGATGGCCACATTTCAAAAACAAATTCTTAAGTCCAGAGTCTAGACTCGTGAGAAGGATCGGTGTTGGGTAAAGGAATGATGAATCATGGAATGAAGTAAACCTCAACTTGTGCCTTTGAGCACTATATTATATTTTTCAAGTGTTTCTTTCATACTTTCATGTGTACTTTTCCAACCTTCACATGTATCCAATACTTAGGCATTCCATTGGTCCAACATTACCCCATAATAGGGTTATTGTCATCCCCAAAAATACTAGAATCAATTAATGAAACAATGAATAATTATGGTTGAATAAAATAATGTGGGTAGTACCCCAAAGAGTAAGTAATATCTAAATAAATAGTATTTGAATAAAGAATGTCTTTACAACCAAAAATAAGCTCACGGTATCTAGAGGATTTCTAGGAATTATGCATTGATGGCTGCTTCTAGCCCTTTCCACTCTTCGAGCACTTTATATGACCTTCTTGAAATGATCCAACAATGTTTGGTATACCCTCTAGGGTTAGTTCACTATATTTCTCTTTTAATTCTTTCAAAATGATGTCCCATTCAAAATCTATCTCTTCCAGGACATATACTCTTCCATTACCATAGCTTACATCTCTCCTTGTCTTGCCTCTAGTTTTTCATGTTTATTTTTATGGTTTTATTCATCTCCTCTACCTCCTGCAAAAATTTTGTGTGTGTCACCTTATCCCCTATATATAAGTAGGCCTTGAGTAAACTCCTTTTTATTTGTTCTTCTCGTGAGGCGTGCATCTATAATCGAGGTATCCTCGAATCTGATGAATATTTTCTCGTCCTTCTGCAAAGCTCCTTCGCTTCCACACCAACCTCTTCATACTCCTTTATTCTTATATTAATATTTTCTTGTTTTTCTCTCCCTAGTTCCTCTCGTTGTTTGTTCCTATCCTCTATTTTCCCTTATTATTAATACGTTAATCAATTCTTCTAATTTATCAATTTCCATATTTTTATCAAACTTGGCCTCTATGATTGCTTTAAGACATGATTGCACAATGTGGGTGATTAGTTTGGCCACCTTAGTATTTACATTAGCCAACCTCTTTTTCACCTTATTCAAATCGACGCTAATTTCATATTCTTCCTACTCACATCCTCAAAATTTTCCTACGCATTGTGCAGTGCATATCCTTTATTAATATTTCTATGTGTAACTTCATTTGTCATCTTTATTAAGGCATTACTTTCCTACATGTCTCACTAGTTCAAGCTTGCACTTCCTCTCTCTCGTGGTTTCCATCCCAAAATATGGTGTTGTAATAGATTTGTTGCATGCATCAACCACCATTCCATCTTGTAACTTTAGGCATAGATAAATGAAAACTTTGCATGCCTCCTTTCCAACCACCAAAGTTTCTATGGGATTTAAATACATCCCATCTCTCCATGGTCTCCACATATGGTTGTTTGGTCATGTAGCCATAAGTCTTGTGTAGAGTGTGGTACTCTACATCTACCTTGTCCACATTGAACTTCGTGGGATGTGCGTCCTTGATTTTGTTTACTACGCTCCTGAAATATCTTGATGTGAACACAAATGGTAGTTTTCACTATGGACCTACTTTTCTATTCAACAAGAAGAATCATTTAAGGCGTATGTTGCATGACAACAAATTCTTCTTGCCCATCCAACTCGTGGGAAGCTCCATAGGTATGTGTTATTCATTTTCAAGTGTGTCACACATCCTCTTGTCAATACGTCCAGTGTACCTAGTACTTAATTTTTATGGCCTCGCCATAAGTGTATTTTGTAAGTATCTTCATCGATGATCGCTTCTCCATAGGGTGTTCCCACTCCTTTTTCCGTTTAGTCACCCATCCAAGACTCCAATTTCCCATAACGCTATCAGCAAGAATAGAATTGACTCCCATGTGATCTTATCTCATTTGTGTTGGGATTAGCACACCGTTGTAGACGATATAATATATCATATCTAAACATACATGCAAATAAAAGTGGATATTCTACCAGAAGAAATATATAAAACAAGAGACATAAATCAACACCAAATTTAACATAGTTCACCCAAAGTGTTGGCTACGTCCACCAGAAACAAGCCAATATATTATCCAAAGCTTTAATAAGATATACCATGAAGATTTACAATCTTCCACACCTCTCATATGTACAGTACTTTCTTTCTCTCAAGTTTTTGCTTCATCACCAA
Source organism: Taxus wallichiana var. yunnanensis (assembly GCA_018340775.1). NCBI lineage: Eukaryota > Viridiplantae > Streptophyta > Pinopsida > Cupressales > Taxaceae > Taxus > Taxus wallichiana. The sequence continues at coordinate 2,715,775 of CM031235.1, forward strand.
GAATTCTCTCTCTCACCAAATTTTGCAAGTTCTTCTTAATTATTATTAATTCTCTACTTCTAAACCCTAGATTTTATGCTTATATAGTCGTTTATAGACTTAGGGCACTTAGCCATGCAATTACAATCAATAGATATATTTTAATGATAAAAATATATCTAATTCCCAAGAGTTAATTAAAACATCCTCGCACGGGTAACCGACATCGGTCATCCTAACCGATGTCGGTTCCTCCTTTCCTAACCAATGCCGGTCCTGGGTGACCAATGTCGGTTCCCCCCTAACCTATGATTTACTTCTATATTTCCATCAAGTTTCACATTGCATGTTAAACCGAAGTAATTGAGCTCCACAACTCAACAATCTCCCACTTGGAGATTAATTACTACACCATACCTGTACAACATCATTCTTGGATCCTTCCTTAGCTTTGTTTCTTCCTCTTCAAGTCTCAAACTTGAAGACCAATAGAAGTGGAGTGTAGCTCCAACTTCTCCTTTGCTAATGGCTTCATTAGCATATCCACAGGGTTCTCGCTCATATGAATCTTTTCTAGATTCAACTGTCCATCCTCCAATACCTACCGTATGAAGTGATACCTCAACTGAATGTGTTTTGTTCTCGAATGAAACATTGATTTCTTTTCCAAATGAATTACACTCTAACTTTCACTAAAAAGTTTAAAATCATCTTGCTCCTTTCCCAACTCTTCCATGAACCTACTCATCCATGTCATCTCCTTGCTAGCCTCTCAGTAGCTACAACATACTTTTAATCTTGTAGTAGACAAAACCACGACCTTCTGCGAATCTTGAAATCTAGCTAACCGCCATACCACCTATTGTGAAAATATATTCGTGAGTGTTTCTCCTACCATCCAGATCTCCATCCATATTCAAATCAACATAGCCATGTAATGAAATATCCAAATCTCCATAGCATAACTACATGCTAGATGTCCCTTCAAATACCCGAGTATCCATTGGACTGTTTTCCAATGCTCTTTACCTAGATTGGTCATATATCTACTCAAAACTCCCACTTCCATGTAATATCTGGTCTTGTACAAACCATAGCATACATGAGACTTCCAACTATTAAAGCATATGGCACTCGTGTCATGTATTTGATATTCTCATGTGATGAAGGACATTGACCTTTTCTCAATTTGAAGTATCCACCATAGGTGTGCTAACAGTTTTACATTCTGCGCATGTTGAACCTTTCTAACACCTTGTAGATATAATCCTCCCGAGAAAATATAATTTCTTGTTTTTCATATCTATGTATTTGCATGCCAAAGATTCTTTTAAAATCTCCTAAATCCTTCATATAAAATGTGTGAGCTATATTTCCCTTAAGCTCACCAATGTCTTCATATACTTGATCCTGTAATAAGCATATCATCCACATACAATAACAAAATAATATAGCTCCCATTTTCAAGCTTCTTGAAATAAACACAATGGTCGATTCACATATTAAGTAACCATGCTCATGCATAAAACTATCAAACCTCATGTACCATTGCCTTGGATCTTACCTTAGCCCATATAAACTCTTTTTCAAACTACACACTAATTTCTCCTTACCCTTGACTTCATACCCAAGTGGTTGCTGCATATAAATCTCTTCATCCAAATCACCATGAAGAAAATTCATCTTCACATCTAGTTTCTCTAAATACAAATATTCTACTGCAACTAAGCTCAATACAGTATGAATAGAATTCATCTTAACAACAGAGAAAATATTTCACCAAATTCAATACCTACTTTCTGTGAAAATCCCTTTACTACAAGCCTTTCCTTGTACCTTTTCTATCCACCCTCTTCTTCCTTAATCCTATAAACCCACTTGTTCTGCAATGTTCTCTTACTTGTTGGAAACTTAACCAAATCCCATGTCTAGTTCTGTTCCAAGGATTCCATCTCCTCATCCATGTCATGCTCCCACTGGACATGGGTCTTATCTTGCATTACTTCTTCAAAGCTCTCTAGTTCACCATTATCAGTCAATAATAAATAAAATAGAGAAGGTGTAAATATTTCTGGAGGTTTACTTACCCTTTTTGATCTTCTCATAAGAGTTTGGGGTACCAAAGGCTCAATCTAGACCTCCTAGACATTTGTATCCAAATCGCGATGAGTGGACCGACACTTGGCCACCTCTCACCAACGTTGGTTCCACTAACCAAGTCTGGTTTGGATCTTCTAGAACCGATACAGTTCTGTTGATCGATGTCCGTGGGGATCAATCGACACCTAAATTCTTGTGTAACCTCATGAGGTAATAATTTAAATCCGAGAGTTCATTTTCATTCACAAAATTCTCAATTGATTCATCCTTGGGTACCAAAATTTGATCCATTTACATTCTCTTTTCATTCCATTCAACATCATGACTCCTAATAATTTTAGAATTTTCTAAATCCCAAAAACGAAACCAAAATCACCAAATCCATAACTAATGAAAGTGCATCTCTTGGATTTTGGATCTAACTTTTTTCTATTTTCCTTATCAACATGCACAAAAGCTTCTGAACCAAAAACTTTAAGAAAACAAAGATCTACCTCTTTTCTAGGTCCAAGCTTCCTCTGGTATTCCTCCATCTAGTGAACTTGAATGCCCATGGTTAATCAAATAAACCATTGTATCATTAACTTCACTAAAAACGTAAGGCTAACCATAATGTATCCTCATACTTCTAGCATGTTCCATGATTGTCCTGTTCATTCTTTCTACAACACCATTATCTTTTGGTGTTCTTAGAACCATTCTTTCTCTACTTATTCTATTCACTGAATAATAATCATTGAAAGACTTGCTACAATATTCACCACCATTATCAAATCTAAGGCACTTTAACTTAGAATTTGATTCATTCTCAACAAGGGCTTTCCATTTTTTAAAATATCAAAAATTATATTTAGGTTTATACAATAAACCCATACCTTTCTTATAGCATCATCAATAAAAGTAATGTAATACTAGGATCCACCATGAGAAGCTACATGAGTTGGTCCCCACACATCTGAGTGTACAAGCTCCAATTTCTGCTCCTTCTTAGTTGCCCCAACTTTGAGAAATCTCACTCTCTTTTTCTTTCCAAAGATAAAATTCTCACAGAAATCAAGATCTAAATCTTTCAAATCTGATAATTTACCCTTAGCCTTTAAGATATGCATTCCTTTTTTACTCATATGGCCCAATCGGTTATGCCACATGCATGCATTTGAATCTAAAGTAGATAATGCAGAAAAGGAATTAGTAATACAGGTAGATAAATATAACATTCCTACCTTCTTACCTATTTCCACAACAAAATCACCCTTGGTGACTTTCCAAGAGTATCATGTAAACGTAACCATGCAACTAGATTCACCTAGTTTCCCTCCAAAAATAAGATTCCTCCTGAGGCTTGGCACATGCCTCACATCTTTCAATACCCATGTATTTCCATTTTGTAATTTTAGATGAAATTCCCTTTACCAAGAATATACTACAAGGTTCATCATCACCCAAATAAACATGCCCAAAATTACCCTAGACATAATTTCTGAAATAACCCTCTTTTAGGGTTGCATGGAAAGAAGCTCAATTCTATTATCTAAAGAAATAATAAGAGCATCTTGCATTACCTCTCGATGTAGCAAGATTTTCTTCTTTACCTTTATCTGGTTGTTGGTTCTCTTTATCCTTTGACCAATATATTTCTTTACATGTCCTTTATTTCCACATTTCCAATAAGTAATTCCCTTACTGATTTATATATGTTATCCCTTGAGTTTGATTTCCCATTACTCTTATTCTTGGATCTCTCCTTCGCCTCGCCTACTACTTTCTACATTCAAAGAATTCCTAGATGATGATTCCTTTGTACTCTTCCTGCGAATTTCTTCATTCAATATTATACTAACCACATCATCAAACTTCAAAATATTATTAGCAAATGTTGTATTACTAATCATTGGTGTGTGTTATTTTCCACATCATTAGGTGAGTCATCTCACTTAGGTGAGATTGTAGGTCCATGTGTCATTTAGGGGTCATTATGAGATTCTCTTACGTGTCAGTGCATCATATGTGTCATTGGGAGTTACACTTCTATTCTAGGAATGTAACTCCCCTCTCTACTCGAGTTGTCATGATTGCAGCACTGGGGTTACTCAGGACCTCCTATATGTACATGCCATTTGATCTATGAGATAGAGATGAGTTTTATGGCTTAACCAGTTCTACCCGTGTTTCAAATATTTGCATGCACATTCATTTTATGCTTCGCTCCTCCCGAGATCTCTTCACTCTATTTGCACATTTGTTAATGTGCACGTCGTCCCTCGTGATCCTCGCTTGCAGGTTTTAAACCCTCTTTCATGGTATCAGAGTGGATCTTGTGGATCCATGCACTCATTAGCATTTCTGTGCATGTTTTCCGCTTCCCATGCGTGATATCTATATCTCGTTACGTGTGTCGTAATGGTTATTCCGACCATGCTCTACTTGCATTGATTCAAGCTTCATACCTCCTGCATGGATTTGATCATGGTTCATTTGGTCGTGTTTGAGTTTCTGTGTTTTTTTGAGTTTAATGTCTTTGAACGCTCGATTCTCCGTGTTTACATGTGTGTTTAGAGGTGTTTTCCGAGGTCTAAGCTTCCTTGAGTTGTAGATCTCGCATATTTTGTGCTAGTTTACCTTGGTTCTATGTTCTTGCATTGGTTTGACCACAACTTGTTTGTGACTCAACTCTTTCTTCGCAACTCATTTCTCTGACCGTGCTCATGTTTGCTCATGTTTTCTCATGTAATGGCCTTTCACAGCAACCCTACAACTCATTGTTTGATGTTTCCTCATTGTTTTTTGTTTACTCGTGTTTCGTTGAGGTCTCGCTTCCTCCCCCGGTGTGCTTGGCCTTACTCAGCGTAGAATCTTTCCTTTTGAGTGGTTTACCTTGTGCATTCAACTACCCTTTACTACAGCCCCGTACTTCATTTGGCTTTGGCTCATGGTTCTTTGCAGCCATTTCACTCAGCTCCAACACACCTGCGAAGACTTCGCATTTTGGGCATGTGGCTTCAAACGTTTTGGCTCCAACCTACACATTTGCATGACATTACAACCTCGCATCTTCGACCTACCTTGAATGTTTCCCATAGTCTCGTGACTCCCACGTGCCTCACAACACTCTCCAAAGACCTCCCACGTGGAGCTCCCATGGCCCCAACCCGAACGCTTCTAGCCAACCGTGGCATTTCACTTCTCTCCTGCTGCCATGTGGCATTTCACTTCTACACGTGGAGCTCCCACACCTCTGCACACAGCCTCCACCATGTGTGCACGTAGTCTCCTTAGCATTTTTCACTCCAACTTCTCGCCCAACACACTCGGCTCTCTCGCACATGGGCCTCCACTCCTTGTGTAGCCTACCCACTCTCCACGTGGACACCACAACCACACGACATGTTTGCACATAATTTGACACCTCCACTTCAATGTGGGCCCACCTCCTCCTATCTTTTTTTTAATGTTTTAAGATTAAAAAAATATTCATTGGCATGTAATAATTTTTAAGGTTTTGTTTTGGCTTATATTACTCATCCCTCCTTCGAGTGTCAAAGATGGAGGGCGAGGTTTGGGTCAAGAGGCTAATCCCCCTCACAATCAAAATAAACCCCTATCTAAAATTTGATGTCATTTCCAACGAGTACCCACACGACACCCTTTGCACCCATTTCGAGCACTTTTTTAATCAGTTTGCAGTGTTTATTGACTTTTTCCATCAGTTGTGGGAATCGTTTTAATGCCATAAATTTTGACTCGTAGCTCATTTTTTAGCACTTCTTTAGTCAAAGTTGCATGATTTTTCACACATTACGTGATGGAATTGTCAGTTTGTAAATGCACTACTTTATAAAGTGCCACATTCTAGGGGGGTTGATTATACTCTTGGGCTTTCACACGCAGACGCATTATCGGCCGAGTCCGATGTCTTGCTTTTGTGCATCTTGCATTTTTCATCATGGAGAGTGCTCTTTCTAGACTTGAGCATCGTAGGATCACTTTACAACCTCCACCACTTCTCACCGGGAGAGGGAACTATTCAGCTTGGCGTGCTTCCATGGAACGTTACTTCACCCACGAGGGTCTTTTACCCTTCTTGCTTGGGCCAGTTCCTGCACCCGCTGATCATCATCATCTAGAGGACTTCTCGACACTTGCGACCATGTCTTTAGTCACATGATGATGCATGTCTCTCGTTCTCTCTAGTTTCACATGGCAGACTCAAATCCACCCCACCGTGTCTAGAACATTCTTCAGTCCTTCTATGGAGACCCTTCACATACTGCCATTGTTCTGTTGCTGATTTAGTTGTCTCCTCTTCTTCATGTGATGACAGTTCTACTGACATAGACTCACCTGGTTCTACCTCGATGATGATGAGGATTATGCACCCAATTCTGATGTCAGAGTACTACAGAGGACTCTTCTCCTCTTTCTCTCACTATTCTAGAGAGTGTTGACACATCCCACATCTCATCAGATATCGAGCAGTCTCATACTCAGTCTCACACCGTCATTACACCAACCTCCTTTCCACTTCTAGTGTGCGAGGCCCACTTCACTCCTCTACCTTCATTAGATGACTCATACCTATCTGACATCGCTCTTCTATTTGTTGAGCCCCCTCATTGGGATGAGTATCTACCTGACCTTAGTCATCTTTTCACAGAGTCTACTTGTGATGCTCTACAGTTCCTCATCCATCTACAGGTGTTTCAGAGGAGTTCATCATCTCTTTGTTAGAGTGCCCTTCCAGGATTCTTACCACTTCCACTTTTCTGGAGACCTTCATTGATCCACCCTCAGCTGTGGATCCCTTTTCTGTTGTGGAGGATGTTTTGTTCCCTTCACATCACGTGGACATCCTTTCTATAGGTGTTCACTCTTCACACTCTGACATTTCTACGCACGTGGCATTACCTTCGGTTCCTTGGCACTCACTCGCTAGACCTATGTCACACTTCAGTGCACCAGACTTAGAGTTCTTCATGTTGCTTGCCTTCAATTTCCTTTGTGGAGTAGGAGGACTTCCAAGCACGTCATTTATGTCCTTCCTAAGGGTAGGCACACGCTTTAGTCTGGTGGCTCTTCTTTAGTCTAGAGGCAGAGGATCTCATGATCGACATTCTTCCGGGAGACTCCTGAGCTACAGAGTTCAGATCCATCCATGGCATCTTTTGCATTCCTCTCGTCTCCCTCTTCTTCTCTCTTCTTCTTCTTTCCGAGAGATTGCCTCTTTGTACATGGGTACCCTTTTCAGGCTTGTCTATGGCTAGGACCCATATTTGGCATCTTTCTTAGATTAGAGAGTGTGTTTTTTCTCTTGTGGTGGATGTTTTTCCCACTGGGTTTTCCTTCACTACTTGGGACTTCTTTCTTGTGCATGGGTACCTCATCGCTTTATGCCAGACCCATTTCTCATTTCTAACTTGCCACCTCATGTTATTTTCCACATCATTAGGTGAGTCATCTCACTTATGTGAGATCGTATTTTCCATGTCATTTAGGTGAGTCATCTCATGAGATGAGATCTTACGGTCGTGTCATTTAGCACGTCATTATGTGATTCTCTTAGTGCGTTAGTGCTTCAAAGATCAATGCAATGCATCATATGCATCATTGGGAGTTACACTTCTATTCTGGGAATGTAACTCCCCTCTCTACTCGAGTTGTCATGATTGTAGCACTGGGGGTTACTCAGCACCTCCTATATGTACACCCCATTTGATCTATGAGATAGAGGAGAGTTTTATGGCTTAACCAGGTTCTTCCCATGTTTCAAATATTTGCATGCACATTCGGTTGATGCTCACTCCTCCCGAGATCTCTTCACGCTTGTCGTTCACACATCCGTTGATGTGCATGTTGTCCTCGTGATCCTCGCTTGTGGTTTTTAAACCCTCTTTCACTAACAACCATTACCAAGTTATCCTAACTATCGTGCAAAGAACATAAGAATAAGAGTACTTTTACTTATCATTAAATAGCATTTCAATTGGTTTTAATTGATTTACAATATATCGAAAATCATTCAAATGACTAGATGCGAGATCCACCTTCATGCATATTAGAATAAAATAGTTTCTTTGTCAAATAAAATTTATTTGAAGAACTGGTTTTTCATATAAATTAGCAAGATATTTCATTAACTCTACCATAGAAGTCACTTCTATAATATTGGAAGCCACGGATGCTTCCAGGTGCTCAATCTGATTGATCCCAAAGCCTTTCTATCAAGAATCTTCCATTCTTCATCATTCATCTTCATAGGTCTATACTTCATCCAACGATAAATACAAATCTCTTTGATACAAATAATCCTCAATCTACATCTTCCATAATTGATAATTTTGAGCGTCAAAATTCTCTACCTTGTATTTGTTTTCTTCGCCATTGTCAGAGCTCCCACTCAA
>CM031235.1:2724351-2726851 GCA_018340775.1 Taxus wallichiana var. yunnanensis
AAAGTTTGATTCCCTTTGGCTCGGGCCTTTCAAGATCAGGCACTTTGCTGGTAAGAATTCTTTCTATCTTGATTACATGGATGGTTCCCCCCTCCCACTTCCTTATAGTGGGCAGTACCTCAAGTTGTTCAAGTCCTAGGTGATTAGGGAGTCCCTTGTATATTCTGTACAGTGTTTTTGCTTCTCTGCTTTTGGTGTGTTTTCCTTTTGTTGTTCTGGTGTGTTGCCCTCTGTATTGGTGTTCTTTTTGACTCCGTGGCCCAATGGATAAGGCACTGGTCTGCTTTCCCGAGTTTGTCTAAGTTCTTGCCTTGCCTCATTCCTTGAATTTATACCAAGTCATCCCCAGAAGGAGCCAGCTGTTGTCCACTCAAAATTCCCTGCCCTAATGAAAGTAAAATTTCAAAATTTTGAGTTATGAGTGTTTTCCTCTAAAGTGCCTAAGTCGTGAAAATTGAGAAAATCTGTGTTTCGGGTCATTTTGTATGTATTTGGTCCCAAATGCAAAGTGCTTTTCCCGTCGGACATTTTGTCCCGTCAAACTTTTTGTCCCAAGTCCCAAGTGCGAAAGTCATTCTGTTCCATTTCGTCGGCCGAAATCCACAGTTGAAGTTGTTCCATTTTCGGCCCGTCAAAACTTTTGTCCCAAGTGTCCCAAAACTTATTGTGCGAGTTGTTTCAATTTCGGCCGAATCACCCAAACCGCGTGCTTGGCGCTTTCTTGTTCCCGAAATGTCCCAAATCAAAAAGTGCGAGTTGTTCCATTTTCGCCCGAACCCAGCCGAGTCGCGTTCCAATCTCGAGTTCCAACTTTTGTCTCAAATGTCCCAAGTTCAAACGGGCCTTTGTTCCATTTTGCCGATTCACCCCAACCGCGCTTTCATGTCCCAAATGTCCCAAAGTTAAAAAGGGCAAACCATTTTCCATTTTCGGCCGATTCACCCAAAATGTCCCAGTTCAAACGGGCCTTCGTTCCAATTTTGTTCACCCGAACGTTTCCCGAGTTCCAAATTGCTCTTTCTCGTTCCCGATCGGCTGAAACTCCCGAGTCACGTACCTCAGAGCTCTTTGTCCCAAATCAAAAAAATGCAAACTGTTCCAATTTCGGCCGAATCACCCGAACCGCGTCCTTCGCGCGTTTTCGTCCCAAATGTCCCAAAATGCATTTGTGCGTCTTCTCCCTGTTTCACCCGAATCGCCCGAACCGCGTGTTTCGCGCATTCGCGTCTCACATGTCCCAAGTGAACCTAATGCAATTCATACTTAGTTTTTCCCGCTCGACCCGAATATGCTAAAATATGAATTTAAGTTGCGGCTCTGATGCTATCAATCCGAAGATCAAATTTCAAGGACAGCTGGCAGAAGGACGAAGCTCTCAAGACGCTGGTTACATCAGTTTTCAAAGATATTCATTGTCATCCTCAAGATGAAAATTCTGGTGTGTCCCTCGTGGCAAGGACATAGCTGATACGTGGAAGAAAATTCAAGCAGCGGTTTCCGAAGACGGTGGGTCCCTCTCAGTGACTGTCCACCTGTCTCCTTCTTCATTCTTTTCTCTTCTTCCTATTCCTTTCGTATTCCTTGTAATTAGTTAAGGTATTGCGATTGGCGGTCCTTGACTATCCGTTAGTTAAAAGAAACGGTTACGAAGAGTAACCGAATTGTAAGCTATATAATGGCCTTCTTTGCGCCATTTTGAAAGGGAGGAAGAACTTGGCATATTTTCTGAAAGTGTAAATAGATCAGAAAGAAATCAATACAAAAGGGCTTTCCATTCATTGTCTATCTAATCTCTGTTATCTCTGAGCTTTCATTTATTTTCTTTGTGAAGATCATTTGTCTCCAGTTTGTTAGTCTTGCCGTTTGGTGATCTTGTATAACCAAGAAGGAACTTTGTGTCCTTGATTGATAAATCTGTGTTACGTTAAGAAACTTTGTGTTCTGGCAGATGTTATTTACAGAACTTTGTGTCTCTAAATTCCATCTTATTTATACGATACGAATGATCTTGTTTTCAATTCACTGTGACTTTGCATACATAAAGAATTACTCTGTTATCTATAATTCTGCATGTTGCCTTTCTGCTCATTCTCACCCTCTCATTTCCTCAGTCCTTTTGTAATTGATAACCTTCATAGAAAACACTTTCGTGGTATCCAAGTTTAACCAACAAATCATGTCCTGTACATTTGTAAATAAGTTCGTTTCTGAATAAGGGAACCTCTCCCATTAAAGAGGAGGGACTTCTTGTCCCCTGACTGTTGCTCTTCTTAAAAGTCCTATCTGACGACCAACACACGTGTGCATGCATGTGTGTTTGCATGTATGTTTGGTTGTGTGTGTGGGTGTGTGTGTGAGTGTGCATGTGTGTGTGCATGTGCATGTGCATGTGCGTGTGCGTCTCTCGTGTGCATGCGTGTGTGTGTGTGCGTCCGTGTGTGGGTGTGTGTGCGGGTGTGCATGTGTGTTTGCTTGTGCATGTGCGTGCGTGTGTGCCTAT
>CM031235.1:2729351-2754351 GCA_018340775.1 Taxus wallichiana var. yunnanensis
GTGTGTGTGTGTGCGTGCGTGTATGTGTGCGTGTGCATGTGCATGTGCATGTGCGTGTCCGTGTACTTGTGCGTGTTTGTGCATGTCCATGTGTGTGTGCGTTTGCGAGTGCACATGCGTTTGCATGTGCATGTGCATGTGCGTGTGTGTGTGTGTGCATGTACGTGTGCGTGTGCATGTTTAGGTGTGAGTTTTGGTGTGTGTGTGTGTGTGTGAGCATGTCCAGTGCGCTGTGCGTGTGTGTGTGCTTGTGCGTGTGTGTGTGCGTGTGTGTGTGCGTGTGTGCGTGTGCGTGTGCTTGTGTGTGTGCGTGTGCGGTGCGTGTGCGTGATTGGGTGCGTGTAATTGTGTGTGCATGTGCAGTGTGTGTGCATGTGCAGGTGTGTGTGTGTGTGTGCTTGTGCGTGTATTTGTGTGTGTGTGTATGCACACGCCTATGCGTGTGGGTGTGCGTGTGTGTGTGCATGTGTGTGTGTGTGTGTGTGTGCGCGCGCGTGTGTGTGTGCGTGCGGCGTGCGTGTGCATGTGTGTGTGCGTGTACAGTGTGTGTGTGTGTGTGTGCGTGTGCGTGCATCCGTGTGTTTGTGCGTGTACGTGGTGCTTGTGCGTGTGTGTGTGCATGTGCGAAGCGTGTGTGTGTGTAGGTGCATGCGTGCGTGTATGTGTGCATGTATGTGGTGCTTGTGCGTGAGTTTGTGTGCGCGTGCGCGTGTGCATGTGCATGTGCATGTATGTGTGTGCGTGTGTGTGCGTGTGCGTGTGCATGTGGGTTTGGGTGTGGATGTGTGTGAGCATGTGCACATGTGCATGTGCGTGTGCGTGTGCGTGTGCATGTGCGTGTGCATGTGTGTGTTCCCGTGAGTGTGCATGTGCACGTTCGCGTGTGTGTGTGTGTATGCATGTGCGTGTGCATATGCGTGTGCCTTTGCCTTGGCGTGAGTGTGCGTGTGCGTGTGCGTGTGCATGTGTGTGTAGTTGTGGTGCTTGTGTGTGTTCATGTGCGTGTATGTGTGTGTGCGTGTGCGTGTGCATGTATGTGCGTGTTCATGTGTGCATGTGCATGTGTGTGTGTGTGTGCGTGTGCGTGTCCGTGTGTGTGCGTGTGCATGTCCGTGTGCATGTGCATGTGCGTGTGTGCGTGTGTGTGTGCGTGTGCATATGCATGTGTGTGTGTGTGTGTGTGAAGGTGTATGAGCATGTATGGGTGCATGTGTGTGTGTGTGTGTGGCACACGTGTGTGTGTGTGTGTGTGTGTGCGTGTGCGTGTGCTTGTGCATGTGGGTGTGCGTGTGCGTGTGCGTGTGCGTATGCATGTGCATGTATGTGTGTGTGTGTGTATTTCTGCGTGTTTGTATGTATGCATGTGCATGTGTGTGTGTGCATGTGCGTGTTTGCATGTGCATGTGCGTGTTTGCATGTGCATGTGCGTGTTTATTTGCATGTGCGGGTGTGCGCGTGCGCGTGCTATGCACGTGCGTATGCTCGTGCATGTGCGTGTGCATGTTCGTGACCTTGTGCGTTTGTGTGTGCGGTGCATGTGTGGAGTGCGGGTGCATGTGTGGGTGCGTGTGCTCGTGTGTATGCATGTACGTGTGCGTGTATGTGTGCGTGTGTGTGTGTGCGCGCGTGTGTGTGTGTGTGTGCGTGTGCATGTGTGTGTGCGTGTCCGTGTGCTTGTGCGTGTTTGTGTGCGTGTGCGTGTGCATGTGCGTGTTTCGGTGTGGGTTTGGGGGTGTGTGTGTGTGAGCGTGTGCAGTGCGCGTGTGCGTGTGTGTGTGCGTGTTTGTGTGCGTGTGTGTGCATGTGTGCACGTGCTCGTGCGCGTGTGCGTGCGTGCATGTGATTTTGGTTGTATGAGTGCATGTGTGTGTCCATGTGTCAGACGTGCGTGTGCGCGTGCACATGCGTGTGTGTGTTCCATATTGTTATGAATGCATGATGTTTTCCATATTTATTTGCTTAGGAAATACGTTTCAGATTTGTCACATGTGTTAAATTGGAATTCCTTGCAGGTCCAAGACCCAGGAATAATCGTGGTTAAACCCACTCGAGTGCTGGAAACTCGCCAATTGCATTTGAGAAATCGTGAAATACAACAATGTAAGGTCCAGTGGGACTAGTTTAACGAAGAAAGTGCAACTTGGGAAAATCTGGAAGAGATGAAAACTGTTTTTCCCTTTCTTTTTGAACAGAATTGAATCATTGGTGATAAAAAAACTATTATTATGAATTTATCTTTTACATGTCTTTATGTAAGCCAGTTTTGGGGCAAACATTTATTCAGGTTGAATAAATAGTATCATGATATTGATTTATGAAACTATTCAAGTTTGAAATAGTTAATTTGTTCAGTGAGTCAATGAATTGATTGACCAGAAGATAAATCAAAGGATGTAATCATCGGGATGATGAATCTTTTAGGAGGGAAGCATGTAACACCCTGAATTGTTGTTACTTTCTCCTAAGCATTCAAGTGTTGATATATGATTTCTCCTATATAAGGACATGTTCCTTTGGTTTTGGGAAGTCATGCTTGATTTGGATTATATCTTTTCTGCTCTTAATATCTTTGACTAAACCGGAATATGCTTGGACTCTTTTGTTTCTTTCATTCTTCGCATTTGAGTACAATCTGATTTCTGGAAGATTGTGGATTTATCCACCTTTATGACTCAACCTTGGATCAGTTGCATTGATCCAAGGGATGTTTTAATTTTATTTAGGATGAACAAATTGTATTGACATTTCGAGAGTTACTAAGTCTGACTGAGCTTTGAATGTTCAATTTCGAGGTTAACTCTGGCTGATCATGGTAATTAGAATCTGGTTCCAGTTATCATAGCATCGGGAAGGACCTGGACCTTAAGCCAGGTAAGATGTGTATGTTTTATATCTAAAGCTTAATTTACTTGATGCCAAACGGAATCTGATCCAGGAATGTTTTATCCTATTTGAACTCTATTACTGATTAGTCCTATCTAGGGGACCTAGACTAGAATCAATAAGGTTATTAGTTTTAACCTTGAACTATAACCTCATGTTGCAAGGTTAGTTAATCTAACCTAGTCCTAAACTATGAGCTTAATACACCTAAGGGTTAACTAAACCTATCACTATGGAGGGTGACTAATGTTATATCCTATGGCATTAAGACTAATTCTACCTATGATCTAACCTAAGTCACTAACCTATCCTAAACTAATGCTATGAAGGGGGACCTAAGGGGGTCGTAAGTCTTTGGCGATGGTTTCCATGGCATTTAAGGAAGGGATAAGGATGAAGGACGGGGATTGCTTTGCCGAGGTTTAGCGGAGGATAAGTTGTTAGAAGAATCTCATGTGGCAACATCTCTAAGAATGGGAACGTTTGTTTATTTTGTTTTAGCATTCACCAACTTTGGCAGTCGGTGGCAATGGAAAATAGGCGGGAGAATAAAAATAAATGCAATTAATGTGCATAGGGCCTTGAGCGCAGATTGCTTGGGACGGAATGCAAGTGGAATTTTGCTTGGTTGTTTTTTTTTCATGCATTCCGTTTTTTGCTCTGCATGAGCACTGGTTCTTCGAACCAGCCGTTTACTCTTCGTTTCATGGCAATTTTGAGAGTTTCAAATTTACTTCTCTATCAAGGGAAGTATATAAGGCATGGAGGTAACAATATTTTGTTGTTTAATCTTTCGTGGAAGAAGAAGAGAAGGTGTGAGCGCATTCAGAGGTCTTCTTCAAATTTTTAGCGACACTATCAGGCATGATAGGCCCTAACTGTTAAAAATCTTGCTTTCCTTTAAATGTTTTCATTAGAACAACTCTGTTATGATGATATATGCATATTTTGACTTGGCTGGTAACAATGATTTGGGTTTTATGTTGATTTGGGGTTCTGGGTTGTATTTTGGATCCTGGATGAAACCTGTTTCATTATTCTTGTTTCCATGTTGTGAATCCAATATGGAGTTTTGCTTTCTGTTTGGAAGTGTTGTAAGTTTTCTTTATCTAGTCGAAGGTATTTGATTAGAAACTGCCTCCATGAAAGAATGTGTGCATAATGATTACGTGTTTGAAAACACCACTGTAATTATTTGCTGTTCGAATATGATTGGATTAATTGATTGTTTGCTTCGTCGTATGGACTCTAACTATTACTAGTCCATGTTCGGAAAGTAGGTAATTGAATTTGTGGTTGGAATGTTAGTTTAATCAGTGAAACTCGACTGTTTTAGTCGCGTGAGTTGGAAATGTTGTTTGAAATCTAAGCCTGTACTTTTTACTTCAAAAGGGTATGAATGTTCTTATGAATACAGGATTTTGTGAGTAAGGAAGTATTTGGTTAAACTGTTGTTTTTGTGATTTTACATGGATATTAGGAAGAGAAAACATATTTGGATAAGCTCTGTATCTCCTAGCAAATTCATGGATTAATCTTGGGTCTGCCTTAATGGAAATTATGTTTATTGTGTGGTTAAAGTATGACAAAGTGTTTTACCCGAGGTGACTATGGAATATATTTCTTAGGGCCACATTACACAATGTTAGGAATTCTACTTTGAAAGAAAAACAACGAATTTAATGTCAATAAACTCATCTACGTTCAGCTATTGCTTTTCCTTTTGTAGTTGAAATTTGGGTTGAAATGATCCATATGCAATCGAATCTAAGTTGATGTTTCGGCATCCAGGTGTGATTACACAACATTGAAACCTCTCTCCAAGTGTGGGACTTGTAAAATGAGAGAGGAATCTCCATATTAGAGGCTGGTTCCTCAAACTCCTCTGATCAGATCTGTTATTTGCACAATTGCAGAGGTTTGAATCCTAATCCTACTCTAGATTCCAAGGAGACAAAGATAGAGAGAGTAAAAGAAACTAAAACTAATGCTAAGGTGATGCACCAAAGGAGTTGTAGACACCTGACTACATGAAATACACAATCCACAAGGAAACACAGCACAAAACATGCACAAAATGCTCAAAATGTAATGAAAGATCAAGAAATCAATGATAGATATATGAAAGGATTGAGGAATTTAATCACAGAACATATATCAACATTCAGATCCAATACAGTGCATTACAGTGATCCAGAGGCAAGAAAAAGTGTTGTATTACATGGAAAGGTAAAAATTTCTTCACAAATTCTGCCAAAGAAGGAAGAAAAGGAAGTTGTAGAGCTGAAAAGGTGTCTCTCCTTGCAAAATGAACTCATTCTGGCTTTTACAGTGCAAGCCACGACCCCCAGGAGAGAGAAACATGGGAAAACATGCAAGCCATTCAACCATTGACCAAATTGCATTCAAAACAGCATGGGTGACCTGAAAACCCATTCCTAGGCATTTTTAACCATGCTGGGAGAGAATGCGAGCCATTCTTCATTAAAATGGTGGTTGAAACGTCAGTTCTGTTCATGGCCACGTACCAGAGGTGTTTCTTGATTTTCTCTCTCCAAACTCAACCAAAATGCAAAATTGACCCCGGAATCATGTAGATAATTTCACCAGCTTTCCATTGATATAAAGAACGTGAAAACCGAGCTCTGGATCGAAAGATATGGCGATTTGAAGTTTTAGGGCAAAAACAGGCCAAAATCGGATCGGCGGGCAAAAAGTTTGAATTTTTACCCGTTTGGTCTTTGGAACATTTTTCAAATTTTCCCCATGCTCCACCACTCCAGGTGCCACATGGCACATTCTGATTGGGTGTGGGCCCTTCCTGACCATTTTTTCCTTCGGGTCGCTTGGTGTTTTTTCGCCCTTGGACACGTGGCAGCTCCTGATTGGCTGCGGGCCTTCTAGGGAAAAATTTCCCACCAAAACTCCGCTGAGCCATAACTTGAAAAATACGTGGAGTTAGGAGGAAAAATTTACCTTTCTGGAAAGCTGAGAAAGATCTCTATCCAATGGTGCCATTTCCAGAAGGTTTTGAGTGCCTGGAAAACAAAATATTCTGACTGAGGCACAAGAGAAGGAAAGATGTAAAGGAGTTAGCCACAAAATGAGCAGGGGGCACATTTGGGATAACAATTTTGGTGACTCAGAGGGGTCATCTACCCTCTTGATGATGAAGTTACCAGCTTCTGAAGCAATCCATTGGGCATGGAGTCACTTGATTCTCTATTTAATACCCCAACCGACTAGAACGTTGCAAAGAGGAACATGGAAAATCACCGATGGAGCAAGGCCTACAAACACATTCCCAGAACAACAAGTAAGTGTGCCAAAGCACTTAGGAAAAGCAAAACAACCTACAGAAAAACAATGTGCACAAGCACTTGGAGGAATGAAAACCTAAGCTAATATTTACAAGGTGGAGAATTTCCCTCTAGTAGCAATGCTTTAGATAGATTCCATTGACTAGAATCTACAGTTCTTCGCCATCCAATGAAGACAATTGGAAGGCATTGCTGTCCTTACACTTTGTGACCATGTATGGGCCACTCCAAATGGCATCAAATTTTGAATGCCTTCCCGGTTTTTCTCTATCTGCATCCCATTTTAACACTAGATCTCCAACTTGGAAAGATCTACTCTTGGCCTTCCTATCAAAGGTCTTCTTGATCAAAGCTTGATCCTTCTCCATTGCTTGGGATGCCTGATCTCTGATCTCTTGAGCTCCATCAACTCTGCATATCTCACCTCCATGGGCCCAAACTCTAGCAACTCTAACTGCTTCATGAGTTCCAATGTTGGCAACTCAAGTGACATGGGCAAGATTTCCTCTCTTCCATAAACAAGCCTGAATGGAGAGTTACCTGTGGATCTCTTGGGAGTTATCCTATCAGCCCATAAGGCTGATTTCAGTTTGGTATGCCAAGACCTCTGATTCTCATCAAGAGTCCTCCTAATGATCCTCAACAAGTTCTTGTTTGTAGATTCAGCCTGGCCATTACCCTGAGGGTAGTAGTTTGATGAAGTACTTAGGTAGATCCCGTTCTTGACAACCCACTCGGTCACCTTGGATCCAATGAATGCTAATGCATTATCTGAGATTATTGTAGCAGGTATGCCAAATCTGGTTACTATCCCCTCATAGAAGTCTAAGATGCTAGACTCATTTGCTTCCTTGAGTGCTACTACTTCAGTCCACTTGGTGAAGTAGTCTATGGCTGTCAAAATCCACTTATGCCCTTGGCTTGAATTGGGATTAATGACTCCAATGAAGTCCAAACCCCATTGCATGAATGGCTGGTCAACTGAAATTGGATGCAATGGAAGGGCAGCAAGCCTCTCTTTACCTGTGAAGAATGCACAATTCTTGCACCTTTTGATCCACGCAAAGCAATCACTAAAATCTTGGGCCAATAATAACCAGCCTTCATGATTTTTAGAGCTGTCACTCTTGGTGCAAAATGACCACCAGCTGGTCCACCATGGAACTCTTCCAACACCCTATGAATCTGATTTGTGCTAATGCATCTCAACAGCACTCCATTCACATCTTTCTTGAACAAAACACCATCTACTATGGCATATGGGACAACCTGCAATCTGAAGTGTCTTCTTTGGGTTTTGTTCATCTCTAGAGGGCATAGGCCTGTGCTTAGGAAATGCATTATACCTTGGGTCCAACAAGGAGTGGGGACAACATTATCCTCTTCTTGAGTGCTACCTTGCACATGGCTGTCTTGAACTCATCAAAACAGCCTCTTCTTTATTGCATACTCCTTTTTGCTTGCCCAAATCAGCTGCTCACACAATCCTTTTCCTCTTACCAGCTTGGTGACCTTGATCTCAATGTCATACTCCATGACACGAGTGATCCAACCTGCCCTTTTCTCATTCAAATCCTTGTTGAGGAGGAAGTCCTTTACTCCCGCATGAGAGACCAACAACTGAACCTTGTTGTTTGAGACTAGATGCTTGAATTTCTTCAAGCTTTTGATTACTGTAAGTACATGCTTCTCAATAAAAGAATATCTCACCTCATAGTCATCTAGGCTTTGGCTGAAGAAAGCAATTGGCTGCTCATCATTGTCCTTGTTCTATTGTACCAAAATGGCAGAAATAGTATCATTACCTCCAAATGCATAGAGGATGAAATCCTTGGAGAAATCCAGGGTTGATGAGAGTTGGTGCTTGGGAGATGGCTTCTTTGATTGCTTCAAAACTCTCCTTGCCTTCTGCTGTCCACTTGAAAGCCATGCTTTTCTTTAACATTTTGGTGATAGGTTTGACAAGGGCTGCAAAATCTGGGACAAACCTCCGAACAAAGTTTATTCTCCCCAAGAAACTCTGAAGGGCCTTCTTGTGGCTTGGCAATGGTAGTGCTCTTATGGCTTCAACCCTCTCTAGCATCAATTGCTAATCCTTCTTTGGAGACAATATGGCCAAGGAGCTTTCCTTCATGTGCTAGGAAGATACACTTCTTAGGATTCAAAGACACTCCAAATCTCCTGCACCTTTGGAAGACTTGTCTCAAATGAGAGAGGTGGTCTGCTGCATTCTTTGAAAAAATAGTGATATCATCAAGGTATATCAGCACCACATTGTTAATCAAACCTTTGAACACCATGTCCATTGCTCTTTGGAAGGTAGCTCCAGCGTTGGACAACCCAAATGGCATTTTCCTGTATGCATAAGTTCCCCATTTGGTTGTGAAGGCTATCTTGAACTGATCTTCTTCCTTCACCATAATCTGATTGTAGCCCGAGTAGCCATCAAGTAGTGAAAACCTCTCGGAGCCAGCCACAACTTGCAAAATTTGCTCCATAGAAGGGAGTGGGTAATGGTCCTTGAGAGATGCTCTATTCAAGTCTCTGAAGTCAACACACAATCTGATCTCTCCACTCTTCTTTCTGACTAGAACTAAGTTGGCAACCCAACTAGAATGCTTGATTGGGAATATGATTCTTGACTCAATCAACTTGTTCAATTCCTTCCTCATGAGAGGTTCCATGTGTGGATTGACTGGCCTTTGTTTCTACCTGATGGGCTTAGTATTTGGGTCTAACTCAATGGTGTGCTAAGCTAACTTGGGATTGAAACCTTTCAAATCTTCGTAGCTCCAAGAAAACACATCAGGGAACTCTTGACACAACTGTATGAACTCGTACCTTTCTTGTTCAGTTGTCATCTTTCCAATTTGCAATGGTTTGTTCTCTTCCACCAAGATGGATACTGAATCTTCTCTCTTGACCTAAATGTTTGCTTTCTCTTTCCTAAACTGATCATTGGGATTGAAAATGGACTCCAAAGTGATAAGTCCCTTGGGCAGCTTGTTAGTTCTCAGCTGTACCACTTGGTCACCATACTGTTGTTCCAATTTTTCCTGATTTTTAGCTGAGAACTCAGCTTCTTCTTGTAAGAAATGGATGATTTGCTGGTCATTCTCAAACACTTGCCAACTTACATTGTTATCCGGCACTGAAGGCCTCACAATCACATGGATGTTTGGCTGTACCTTATCTTTTTGAATGCTCTCCACAACGTCAAAGGCTGCCCCAACTGCTGCAAGCCTGTCAGCAGCTTGGTTCTCTTTCCTAGGAATTGATTTGATGCCAAAACCCTCAAAATCTTCAATGAGGTCCCACACCCTGTTCTTGTAGCACTTGAGTAGATCATTCTTGACAACATGCTTCCCCTTGACCTGGTTGACAATCAACTCACTGTCACCGAAGACTTGCAAGTTCTTTATTCCTCTCTTTATTGCCCAATGCATCCCTTGCACCAAGGCTTCATATTCAGCAGTGTTATTGGAGCATGCAAACTGAAATCTAAAAGCTGAATAGTACTTTACTCCTTGAGGTGAAATAAGCATAGCTCCACCTCCTACACCTTGTCTACTCCTTGATCCATCAAAAACAAAGCTGCCATACCTCATTGTCATCCTTGTGGTTTGGCTTGGTGATGCTAGAATGGGCTGATCTTCTTGATGTATGCAATAGACCCCTAGCTCAGATTCTTCTACTTCTTGATAAGGATCAAAAGCATGCACCTTGTTTGCCCATTCATCAAGAGTTAGATCCGGATGCTTCCAACCTTGGTGTCAACTTCATCAGTGCTTGGGTGATCTTCTTGATCAAATGCCGAACAGTTGGCATTGATCTGACTTGGAGTGTAGGGCTCAATGTGGAAGTTTGCAATAGGTTCAGACCTGATTGTAGCTTTGGTTCCATACCTCATTCTGAACAGCATGTGTGACCAATCAGTAGACAAATATCCTCCAATCTTGGCTATGAAATCTCTTGACAAACATAGGGCAAAGAGTGGTGGAAGGTCTATAACTGATACATCTTGTAAAACAACAACATTTGGACATGCATGCAAGGTAAGACTCAAGTTTCTAATCACCCCAACTATTGTTACTGTTGTCCCATCCAACTGCACTACTCCTTTGGATATGGTTTCATATTGAAGTCCTAGCTGATCAACTATTTGCTTGGGCATCACTGAGCTACTTGCCCCGAATCAATCATGCAATTGTGCACCAATTGGTTTCCAATGATTAATGAGACATAAAAAGGAGGGGGCTTCAACATTTTACCTTGCTGTCCTCCATGATTCCCTTCAGGCTGGGCAGCATTTGTGAGCACTTTCTCTTGCATTTGGACTTGCTGATTCAAGTTGGCTAGTCCTTCATGGCAGCTTGTAGCAAATCTCTCTGGCCTGGGATAGATAGGGATTCCCACATTGATATATTTACATTTGTCTTCTTCATCTGATCAATGATACTAAATGGTGATGAAGGATCTCTTTGCTGTCCCTTGGTTTGCATATTCATCCCTTGCATGTGGGCAGCAAAAACTTGGTATTTGAGTTGGTCTAGGAGCTGTTCTTGGCTGCCCTTGTGCATTTACAACTGATTTTGTTTGCCAACCATTTGTGGAGCCATAAAAGGTTGTGGATTGGTTGGAGCTAATGGCTGTTCTTCACCCAAATTCCTTCTTTTTGACCTTGTGTTGGCTGCAAACACCTTGAGAGACTGCTTTGATTTATGCCACAAAAATCCTCTCGCCGCCGCCACAAGTGTGGTGTCATTTGGAGCTGATTGCTGCTGGAATGTTTCTTGTTGTTGGTTGTTTCCTTGACTGCCCTCACCCTCCACACCAGTATTTGTCACCATTAATGCTTGATTCAAGGCACCGTTGAAACACATAGATTGGTTGTGAGGTTCATTGCATGGAAAACACCAATCATACTCCTGAGCAACGTTGTTTTGTGTTGGCACCAATGCCTTAGAGGTAGATATAGCATTTGGATTATAGGGCTGAAATGGTCTGTTGGTAGGAGGCCTTGCTTGATTTAGATTTGCAGCTGGATTGGGTGGTCTATGAGGTTGATATGGTTTCCTGTTAGGCTGAGCTTGAGGCTGGAAGGAAGGTCTAAAACTTTGGGCTTGTTGCCTCTTGAGAGTAACCAGCTCATTACCTAAATTTTGCAATTGCTTCATGACTTCTTGAAGTTCATTTGAGGCACTAGAAGATGAAGTGGAAGCTTCACTTGAATTCTGATTTCTAGGAGTGGGAGAAGGAGCCAAATTAGGTGCTTGATTAGTGTTTGGGCTCTCTAAACTTGGAAACAATGGCATGGGAGGTCTAGGGGCTAGTTTGCCAGCTTGGATCAAACAATTTTCAGCTCTAATGGCAATGCTATAAGCAATGGGGATAGTTGTGCCTCCCATGGACTGAATTAACATAGAAATATCAGAATTTAGAGCTTTGAGATAGTAAAGAAAAGCACCTTCTATTGTTGGCCTGACTACCACTGGAATTCTCTCCCAAGTCCTTTGAAATCTGAAGTTGAAATCAGTCAGCTGCTCATTGGGAGCTCTCTTGATGGTTGTCACCTGCTCCAAAAGAGACAAGTTGTCTCCCTTCTCTCCAAATTGCTCATGAAGTGCTACACATAGCTGGTTCCAATTTTGAATAGAACTTGAGGCAAGGCTTCTAAACCATTGCAAAGCCTTCCCTTGAATGAAGATGCCAAAGAATTTGACAAAGAACTCTTGCATCTCATTGATTTCATGAATTGCACAAAGGTTGGCAATGTCTTTAACATGATCACCGGAGTAGTCCGATTCTCTCCAAAGAAGAAGTATGGAATGTTCTTCAAGGCTGCAATTGGAATTGGATTTTGTGCATTGAGAGCAAGTGGGTCACTCAAAGATGAAATTGACATAGGGGTTGTTTTGTGCCATTCTAATTGGCCTTAAAACCCTTGTTGATTGAATGAAAGGCCTACTAGGTGGAGGAGTTGAGAGAGTTCTGTTTGGTGGAGATGGAGACCTTTGGATTCTCCTCCCACTTTTCCTTACTCTTGGAGATAACTGCAGATATTCAAACAACACCTCTTCTTCTCCAACTCTTGACCTTGTAGTGATTCTTCTCATGAGTTTTCAGGTCTGCACTGCTAAAACCAGCTGATTCTTCTTCCTTGGAGTCGCCAGATGTGCAATTTATAGCTCTTTTAAGCAAGAAAATTGCAGCAGATGCACATCAACTTTGTTACAATGAAAATGAGACCTCTAAGGTCCCACCGGGTGTGCCAAAACTGTTGTTGCAAATCAGCAGCACCCCTGGATGCAAATCAGGTTTCTAAGTTGATGTTTCAGGCATCCAATGTGATTGCACAACATTAAAACCTCTCTCCAAGTGTGGGACTTGTAAAATGAGAGAGGAATCTCTAGATTAGAGGTTGGTTCCTCAAACTCCTCTGATCAGATCTGTTATTTGCACAATTGCAGAGGTTTGAATCCTAATCCTACTCTAGATTCCAAGGAGACAAAGATAGAGAGAGTAAAAGAAACTAAAACTAATGCTAAGGTGATGCACCAAAGGAGTTGTAGACACCTGACTACATGAAATACACAATCCACAAGGAAACACAGCACAAAACATGCACAAAATGCTCAAAATGTAATGAAAGATCAAGAAATCAATGATAGATATATGAAAGGATTGAGGAATTTAATCACAGAACATATATCAACATTCAGATCCAATACAGTGCATTACAGTGATCCAGAGGCAAGAAAAAGTGTTGTATTACATGGAAAGGTAAAAATTTCTTCACAAATTCTACCAAAGAAGGAAGAAAAGGAAGTTGCAGAGCTGAAAAGGTGTCTCTCCTTGCAAAATGAACTCATTCTGGCTTTTACAGTGCAAGCCACGACCCCCAGGAGAGAGAAACGTGGGAAAACATGCAAGCCATTCAACCATTGACCAAATTGCATTCAAAATAGCATGGGCAACCTAAAAACCCATTCCCAAGCATTTTTAACCATGCTGGGAGAGAATGCGAGCCATTCTTCATTAAAACGGTGGTTGAAACGTCAGTTCTGTTCATGGCCACGTACTAGAGGCGTTTCTTGATTTTATCTCTCCAAAATCAACCAAAATGCAAAATTTACCCCATAATCATGTAGATAATTTCACCAGCTTTCCATTGATATAAAGAACGTGAAAACCGAGCTCTGGATCGAAAGATATGGCGATTTGAAGTTTTAGGGTAAAAACAGGCCAAAATCGGATCGACGGGCAAAAAGTTTGAATTTTTACCCGTTTGGTCTTTGGAACATTTTTCAAATTTTCCCCACTGCTCCGCCACTCCAGGTGCCACATGGCACATTCTGATTGGGTACGGGCCCTTCCTGACCATTTTTTCCTTCGGTCGCTTGGTGTTTTTTCACCCTTGGACACGTGGCGCTCTCCCGATTGGTCATGGGGCCTTCTAGGGAAAAATTTCCCACCAAAACTCTCACTGAGCCATAACTTGAAAAATACGTGGAGTTAGGAGGAAAAATTTACCTTTCTAGAAAGATGAGAAAGAGATCTATCCAATGGTGCCATTTCCAGAAGGTTTTGAGTTCTTGAAAACAAAATATTCTCGACTAAGGCACAAGAGAAGGAAAGATGTAAAGGAGTTAGCCACTGTTATTGGTTAAACTTAGATGTTGGATTACTCATGTTTTCCTTCCTCGATGAAACTTGAGATGAATATTACTTTCGGAAGTTAATTAGTTCCGAACATGATTACAATAGAGTTTAAAATTTCTCTCTTTTCTTTCTCTAGGTTGGGATGGGAAAATTGTTAAAGGGTTTCATATTAAGAAAGTGTTTACACTCTCCTTTGGAATAATAGTGTTCACTTCTTTAGAATTCCTATAAGGAACTCTATTGTATGGTTATGAGATGACAGGACTGTTTAAAAAAAAGGGGGAAGAAATTGTAAGTGGTGAGATCTTAACTTAGAAGACTCCTTTCCTTTAATAGCAGTATTATTATCCTGATTTAGAGTTCGGTTATCTACTTGTATAAAGGTATCCCTGTGGTTAATGATTTGTATACTTATCAATGATTAAATTTGATATATTAGAGTTAAAGTCAATTCACTAGATGAACTTGCATGAGGCAGTAATCTATTCTTTGCTCAAATTGCTTTTATACAAACCTGTTGGATGCATACCTTAAAAGGGGTTCATTCTTTTTATTTGGAGTGATTAAAACATGATTGACACTGTTCTTGGGTTTCGGATGGCTGGGTACTTAAGATTCAGATTGTTTCTTCTTATTTTCTTGTATAAGATGAATCATCCAAAAAATATTTAAGTTGAAATTGTAACTATAATTTGAGTTATGTTATAAAGTCGTATTATAATGGTAGAAAGAAAACTAGTGTGAATCATGATTTTGGATTTGATGAAATTGATGTCATTTAAATAGGATTGTTTAATGAAAACAATTGGTGGAATGTAATTGTTTTAAGGATTAGTGCTTATCATGCTCAATTCACCGAATTGACTGTCTGATAGCAATTTTGCAGATGGTCATCTTAAAGTCATAAAGGTAGTAGATTTGATATGATGCAATGATTGTTTATTTTGGTTTTTATGAAGAATTCTGACATGATTTTTCTAATTGTACTATAGAAGAAAGTTACTCTTTGCTGAAGACTATTGTATTAAAATATGCCGAAGTGCATAGGTTGTAATTGTATAGGTTTGGGAATAAATGAAATGGAGACATATTACTTATGTGGTTTGTGATCTTATTTGTTGAATTGATCTTCTTTTGTCTATATGAATGAGAGTGCATTCTTATTATTCTATTCAACGGGGTCTAAATGGATTCCCTAAGTAAGCCTTAGCTAATTATATGGCTGGATACTACATTTTTCTGGTTAGTAATTATTTATATCTTATGATGGTGGTTAAATTGTAAATAAGACCACTGCATTTATAGGGAAGTTGAGGTTGAGCTATGCCTTAAAATGTACTATAACTAGGAGAGAACTTTGACCTCTCGTAATGCACTAATTCGAAAGATATATATATATATATATATATATATATATATATATATATATATGGATATAAACCACCACAATTTAATGGTACTAAGTCTTATATGTTCAGTTTATAAGGTAGTTACAAATCCTTGCTTTGGATTAATTATTTTCCTAATGGGGAAAAACTTAAGGGATGTTATCCTATTTTGTGGTACAAGGTTGTTAGGTACCAACCGGAAACTTTGAAACAATTTTAAATCTAATTAAGACCCTTTTGTGAAACTGAACCTAATTACAAAAGGTAACTTAAGGAGTGTGGGACTCAGGGTTAGGGATGGCTACCCAATTAGGAGGGCCTGTAATCCAAATATAACTCAACATACGTAAATTCTCAGAGGTATGCACATATTTCCGAGGCTGTTTCGTAGGATGTTGACACATGTCAACTGTAAGGTTGTACCTTCGAGAAGATTAGGATCTTCTCGAGGATACAACATTGCAGATGACATATGGCAACACCCTTCTGCATTGATCGTTAAGATTTACACACCAAGAATTGGGAAATATTTTCACTCTAGGGCTGGTTAGGATCATAAACAGGTTATGAGGCAGCCCTTTGAGACTCTGGGTATCTCGACACATGGGGTTAACATCGGTTGACCCAGTATGTCAACTTACCCCTAGTCTTCAAGAGCATCTTTATAACGTGAATTATGATATTAATCCGATCCAGAGTGAAGACTAGGGTAAAGGGACTGACAGAGGTTAGTATAAGACATTCTATATAACATTAGAGTGGGGTGAAGGATGTATTCTAGATTGACGAGTATGCCGTCAAGGAATAAGTAATATGAACAGTATGTTTCAAACCTTTGGCCAAAGTATCGCAAGTTGTTGATTGTGTTGTCCTACGTCACCTAGTCTAAGGATCGTGATGCCGATGAATAATGGTAACAATTATTCAGATAGGTTCCTTGGATAGAGCACTCAGAAACTCGGAATAGGGAAGAGAACCACGAGAATGAAGTGTTTAGTTGAAAACTTCAATCTCAAAGTTACGCATGAATAGATCGGTAGTTCACCGAGTCATGGAATGAATCGATCGATAGTTCATCGAGTCATGGAATGAATCGATCGGTAGTTCACCGAGTCATGGAATGAATCGATCGGTAGTTCACCGAGTCATGGAATGAACAGATCGGTGGTATACCGAGTCATTACAGCTGCATATGGTTATCTGTTATAAGAATGATTGTTATGATATGTGTGTTCTAAATTATGTATTTAGGACAAGGGAACATTAATCAAAAAAAAAAATTCTTGTTCTAAGGTATTAAAATGAGGATGTTACATCTTGGTATCAGAGCTGAAGGTTGCAGCTCTTGGACCTATTGTGTCCATAATCTGATGAAAACCTAAATTTTCTTGTAACAGAAAATGGTTAGAACAAGGGGAAACATTGCGAATAATGCTCCACCTAAGGAAGGGGCGGAAACAACCCAAAAACTTGATGAGATCCTTGCTGCCCTATTGGACACAAGAGATTGTTTGGTTGTACTTGAACAGCAAGTGATGGGAAATGAGGAGGACGATGAAGCTGTAACAACAATCAGCCACCTCCTGAGGACAACCCCGATATGGGTGTTGGTAATAACAATGGAAATGTACTTGTCCAACCAGAAAACAAAAAGGCTAGGTTGGCAGCGGAACTCACTAATGATATAAAAAGGATAAGTCCACCTAAATTTGATGGCACCACATTAAGAGATGGAGCTAAGAACTGGCTCAACAAAATGGAGAAGTACTTTGCAATAAGAAACTTCTCGGAGGAAACTAAAGCTATTTGGGGAGCATATCAGCTTTCCCATGAAGCATCTTCATGGTGGGACAACGTAAAGGCTGAGCTAAATATTGATGAAACTAACATCACTTGGAATCAATTTAAAGGTTATTTTAGGCAACGTTGGCTGCCACAACTTTACTATGATAAAAATGATAGAATTCCGAACTTAGTTCAAGGAAGCTAATCAGAATCGAGTCGGGAGCGTTTACGAAACTCCTCAAGTACATTCCGTAGTATCAAACTGACAAGAAGTTTAGAATACGAAATTCATCATGGGACTGAATCCCGTGATTGGAGGAGAGGTTGATGTTCACAGCCCAACCACTATGGAAGGGGTTGTTGAAAAATCCATAAGGCAGGAACATAAATTAAAGGCTATTTCTGCTCATAAAGAGGAAGTGCGGAAGAAGATTCCAAACCCTTCTTCAACTTCTCTTGCACCCAAGAAGGGACCATGGAAAAATTTTGGCAACAAAAATAAGTTTTCAGTGGATAATAATAAGAAAACGACAACGAATAAGCCTGCTGGAAATGTAAGGGATAGTTTTGCCAAGAATTATAATAATGGGCAGAAGTCCTATGGAGGCCAACGTGATAATTTTAAGGCTGGAAGTAATTTTGAGCCTAAAAAGGGACCTGTAGGAGGCTGCTATAATTGTGGCAAAGATCACTACGCAAACCAATGCCCTTTGAAGAAGGATGATCATAATCAGCAACATAAGATACATGTTACAGTAGCAGACAAGCAAGCTGAAAGGCAAGTGACACCTATAGAAGTTCCTGGTAAGTTATTTGGCATACCTGTAACTATTCTTTTTGATACAGGAGCTACTGAATGTTTTATTTCTAGTAAACTCGCTTCTAAACTTAAAAGAAAAGCTAGAAAAATGGATAAATCTTGGACTGTACAGTATGGTAATAACTCTGTTCATATAGTTAGTATGTGTCTTTTTGGGGCAGTCCTTGACTTACCTAACTTTTCCACGGAAGTTGATCTCTATGTTGCACCTTTGGGATCCTATGACATTGTCATCAGCGTTAATTGGTTAGCTGATCATAAAGCAAAAGTGGACTACTTTGAAAAATATATAAGATGTTTAGATGATCTGCAGAAAATAGCAGAGATTCAAGGTGTAAAACAGGAAATTTCAGTTAGGAAACTGTCAGCTATGCAACTTAAAAAGGCTAAAAATAAAGGATGTACCTTATATGCAGTAAAGATATCTGAATCTACAGAAGAAGATGGTGATTTCATGAAATGATACCCACTGATTACAGAGTTTCAAGGACGTATTTCTAGGAGGAATTACCAGGTTTACCACCCAAAAGGGAATTTGACTTCACCATTGAAATCAAACTAGGGATGAGCCTATTTCTAAAGCACCTTATCGGATGACTACTACAGAGTTAGTTGAGCTTAAGGCTCAATTGCAAGAACTTTTGTCTAAAGGTTTGATTAGACCAAGTGTTTCACCTTGGGGAGCGCCAGTGATATTTGTGAAAAAGAAAGATGGGACACTTAGATTGTGTATTGATTATCGGATGTTAAACAAGGAAACAATCAAGAATAGATACCCACTTCCTAGAATTGATGATTTATTTGATCAGATGCATGGAGCATCGGTTTATTCCAAGATAGATCTTCGATCTGGGTATCATCAATTAAGGATTAAAGAAGAAGATATTCATAAAACAACTTTCCGGACAAGGTACAAACATTATGAATTCACGGTTTTACCCTTTGGATTAACTAATGCACCAAACTTTCATGAACTTAATGAATAATATCTTTCAAGAATATTTGGACAAGTTTGTGCTTGTATTCTTGGATGATATTCTCATATATTCTAAAAGTGTCGAGGAGCATAATGAGCATTTGAAAGTAGTCTTGGAAATTTTGAGAAAAAGAAGGTTATTTGGTAAGTTATCCAAATGTTCTTTCTTTGATACCGAAGTTCATTATTTGGGTCATGTCATTAGTAAAGAAGGAATTGCTGTAGATCCTTCAAAAATAGTGGCAATAACCGAGTGGCCTGTACCAAAGAATGTACATGAAGTAAGAAGCTTCATGGGCCTTGCTGGTTATTATAGAAAATTTGTTAAAAAAATTCTAAAGTGGCTGCACCGATAACTTCATTGTAGAAAAAGGATAAGAAATTTGCTTGGGATGATAAGTGTGAATATGCTTTTAAAAGTTTAAAAGTCAGTTGACTTCAGCACCTATTTTATCATGTAACGGATGCTTCTGGGGAAGGCCTTGGGGGTGTTTTGTCACAAAATGATCATGTCATAGCATATGAAAGTAGAAAACTTAAGTTACATGAGCTGAATTATGCCCCTCATGATTTAGAGCTTACTGTCATTGTTCATGCACTTCAAGTTTGGAGACACTATTTACTTGGGAAACCTTTTGAGTTGAAAACTGATCATCTAGGGCTGAAATATATTTTCACTCAGCCTAATCTAAATGCAAGACAATGAAGGTGGTTAGAATTTTTGTCTCAATATGATTTTGATATTAGTTACATAAAAGGAAAATAGAATAGAGTAGCAGATGCTCTAAGTCGTAGGAAGCACATTTCTACTCTTATAACATTAAGAACTCAGTTTAAAGATGAGGTGAAAAGTGCATTAGAATCTGATATATACTTTCAGCAAGTAAAAGCAGCGCTTGCTGCAGATCCAAAAGATGAAAGGTATAAAGGTTTTCATTTTGATAATGAAGGAATCTTGTGTTATGAAAACAGAGTATACGTACCTTTGCTAAATGATTTGAGAAAGAAATTGTTAGCTGAATTTCATAATTCGCCCTTTTCTGGACACCTGGGTATTACTAAAATGCTTGCCGACCTAAAACAACAATATTTTTGGAGAGGAATGAAAAAGGATGTTATTAATTTTGTGACTCATTGTCTTGAATGTCAGTGGGTGAAGGCAGAGCACATGCACCCTGCTAGTTTATTATATCCCCATAGCATACCGCAGTATAAATGGCAAGTAATAAGCATGGACTTTGTACAAGGGCTGCCTATGTCGAGAAATAAACATGATGTTATCTTGGTAGTTGTTGATAAACTAACGAAGGTAGCTCATTTCATCACTGGAAATCTAAAGGATGATTCTCCTGTGTTAGCTAAAAGGTTTGTGCATGAAATTTTCAGATTGCATGGAGTACCAGAACTAATAATATCAGACAGGGATCCTAGAATGACATCAAGATTTTGGCAAACGCTTAATGCAGCTCTTGGAACTAAACTAAACTTCAGTTCTGCGTATCATCCGAAAAACGGATGGACAAACTGAGAGAGTAAATCAGGTGTTAGAAGACATGTTACGAATGTATTGCATGGATCAACAATATAAATGGGAAGAGTATCTCCCATTAGTTGAATTTGCATACAACAACACATATCACTCTTCTCTTAAAATGGCACCTTTCGAGGCACTTTATGGAAGAAAATGCAAAACCCCATTAGTTGGGATAGCATTGAGGATAGAGAGGTAATTGGGCCTGAAATCCTTACTGAAATGGAATAGTAAGTTAAAATGATTTGTGAATGATTGAAGGAAGCAACAGATAGGTAGAAGAGTTATGCTGACTTAAAGCGAGTTGACCAAAAATTTAAACTTGGTGAAAAGGTTTTTCTTAGTGTTAAACCAAGAAAGAGTTCTATAAATTTTGGCAAGGCTGCCAAGTTATCACCTCGTTTTGTGGGACCTTTCAAATTGTCAAAGTAATCAATCCCGTAGCTTACTAATTACCATTACCACATGCTTTGTCACGAATGCATAATGTTTTCCATATTTCTTTACTTAAGAAATACATTTCAGATTTGTCACATGTGTTAAATTGGAATTCCTTGCATGTCCAAGACCCAGGAATAATCATGGTTAAACCCACTCGAGTGCTGGAAACTCACCAATTGCATTTGAGAAATCGTGAAATACAACAATGTAAGGTCCAGTGGGACCATTTTAATGAAGAAAGTGCAACTTGGGAAAATCTGGAAGAGATGAAAACTACTTTTCCCTTTCTTTTTGAATAGAATTGAATCTGTTGACTGATAAAAAAAATATTATTATGAATTTATCTTTTACATGTCTTTATGTAAGCCAATTTTGGGGCAAACATTTATTCAGGTTGAATAAATAGTATCATGATACTGATTTATGAAACTATTCAAGTTTGAAATAGTTAATTTGTTCAGTGAGTCAAAGAATTGATTGACCAGAAGATAAATAAAAGGATGTAATCATCGGGATGATGAATCTTTTAGGAGGGAAGCATGTAACACCCTGAACTGTTGTTACTTTCTCCTGAGCATTCAAGTGTTGATATATGATTTCTCCTATATAAGGACATGTTCCTTTGGTTTTGGGAAGTCATGCTTGATTTGGATTATATCTTTTCTACTCTTAAGATCTTTGACTGAACCGGAATATGCTTGGACTCTTTTGTTTCTTTCATTCTTCACATTTGAGTACAATCTGATTTCTAGAAGATTGTGGATTTATCCACCTTTATGACTCAACCTTGGATCAGTTGCATTGATCCAAGGGATGTTTTAATTTTATTTAGGATGAAAAAATTGTATTGATATTTCGAGAGTTACTAAGTCTGACTGAGCTTTGAATGTTCAATTTCGGAGGTTAACTCTGGCTGATCATGGTAATCAGAATCTGGTTCTAGTTATCATAGCATCGGGAAGGACCTGGACCTTAAGCCAGGTAAGATGTGTATGTTTTATATCTTAAGCTTAATTTACTTGATGCCAAACGAAATCTGATCCAGGAATGTTTTATCCTATTTGAACTCTACTACTGATTAGTCCTATCTAGGGGACCTAGACTAGAATCAATAAGGTTATTAGTTTTAACCTAAACTATAACCTAATGTTGCAAGGTTAGTTAATCTAACCTAGTCCTAAACTATGAGCTTAATACACCTAAGGGTTAACTAAACCTATCACTATGGAGGGTGACTAATGTTATATCCTATGGCATTAAGACTAAGTCTACCTATGATCTAACCTAAGTCACTAACCTATCCTAAACTAATGCTATGAAGGGGGACCTAAGGGGGTCGCAAGTCTTGGGCGATGGTTTCCATGGCATTTAAGGAAGGGATAAGGATGAAGGATAGGGAGTGCTGCCAGGTTTAGCGGAGGATAAGTTGTTAGAAGAATCTCACGTGGCAACATCTCTAAGAATGGGAACGTTTGTTTATTTTGTTTTAGCATTCACCAACTTTGGCAGTCGGTGGCAATGGAAAATAGGTGGGAGAATAAAAATAAATGCAATTAATGTGCATAGGGCCTCGAGCACGGATTGCTTGGGAAGGCATGCAAGTGGAATTTTGCTTGGTTGTTTTGTTTTTCATGCATTCCATTTTTCACTCTGCATGAGCACTGGTTCTTCGAACCAACCGTCTACTCTTCGTTGCATGGCAATTTTGAGAGTTTCAAATTTACTTCTCTGTCAAGGGAAGTATATAAGGCATGGAGGTAACAATATTTTTTTTTTAATCTTTTGTGGAAGAAGAAGAGAAGGCGCGAGCACATTCAGAGGTCTTCTTGAATTTTTAGCGACACTATCAGGCATGATAGGCCCTAACTGTTAGAAAGCTTGCTTTCCTTTAAATGTTTTCATTAGAACAACTCTATTATGATGATATATGCATATTTTGACTTGGCTGGTAACAATGATTTGGGTTTTATGTTGATTTGGGGTTCTGGGTTGTATTTGGATCCTGGATGAAACTGTTTCATTATTCTTGTTTCCATGTTGTGAATCCATTATGGAGTTTTGCTTTCTGTTTGGAAATGTTGTAAGTTTTCTTTATCTTTCAAGGTATTTGATTAGAAACTACCTCCATGAAAGAATGCTTGCATAGTGATAACGTGTTTGAAAACACCACTGTAATTATTTGCTGCTCGAATATGATTGGATTAAATGATTGTTTGCTTCATCGTATGGACTCTAACTATTACTGGTCCATGTTCAGGAAAGTAGGTAATTGAATTTATGGTTGGAATGTTAGATTAATCAGTGAAACTCGACTGTTTTAGTCACGTGAGTTGGGAAGGTTGTTTGAAATCTAAGCCTGTACTTTTTACTTCAAAAGGGTATGAATGTTCTTATGAATACAAGATTCTGTGAGCAAGGAAGTATTTGGTTAAACTGTTGTTTTTGTGATTTTACATGGATATTAGGAAGAGAAAACGTATTTGGATAAACTCTGTATCTCCTAGCAAATTCGTGGATTAATCTTGGATCCGCCTTAATGGAAATTATGTTTAATGTGTGGTTGAGATATGACAGTGTTTTACCCTGAGGTGACTATGGAATCTATTTCTTAGGGCCGCATTACACAATGTTAGGAATTCTACTTTGAAAGAAAAACAACGAATTTAATGTCAATAAGCTTATTTACGTTCAGCTATTGCTTTTCCTTTTGTAGTTGAAATTTGGGTTGAAATGATCCATATGCAACTGAATGGTCTATTTATTTTGTGCAATTAAAGCATTGATGACTACTATGGTATGAGTAGGATGGTTTTTGGGGCATTGCTGAATCTGTATTTAGAATTCAATTATTAATTCTTTACATGCATTTTTGTTTGTTGTCTTGAAATTATATCAACCTAATAGTGCGACGATTGGAATGATTCAGTTCGATCCATTAGCAAAGTGACCTATGTTATTGGTTAAACTTAGATGTTGGATTACTCATCTTTTCCTTCCTCGATGAAACTTGAGATGAATATTACTTTCTGGAAGTTAATTAGTTCTGAACATGATTACAATAGAGTTTAAACTTTCTCTGTTTTCTTTCTCTAGGTTGGGATGGGAAAATTGTTAAAGGGTTTCATATTAAGAAAGTGTTTACACTCTCCTTTGGAATAATAGTGTTTGCTTCTTTAGAATTCCTATAAGGAACTCTATGGTATGGTTATGAGATGACAAGACTGTTTTTTTTTTAAAAAGGAAGAAATTATAAGTGTTGAGATCTTAACTTAGAAGACTCCTTTCCTTTAATAGCAGATTACTATCCTAATTTAGAGTTCAAATTGTTATCTACTTGTATAAAGGTAGCCCTCTGGTTAATGATTTGTAAACTTATCAATGATTAAATTTGATATAGTAGAGTTAAAGTCAATTTGCTAGATGAACTTGCATGAGGCAGTAATCTATTCTTTGCTCAAATTGCTTTTATACAAACTTGTTGGATGCATACCTTAAAAAGGTTTCATTCTTTTTATTTGGAGTGATTAAAACATGATTGACACTATTCTTGGGTTTCAGATGGCTAGGTACTTAAGATTCAGATTGTTTCTTCTTATTTTCTTGTATAAGATGAATCATCCGAAAAGATTTAAGTTGAAATTGTAACTATAATTTGAGTTATGATATAAAGTCGTATTATAATGGTAGAAAGAAAACTAGTGTGAATCATGATTTTGGATTTGATGAAATTGATGTCATTTAAACAGATTGTTTAATGAAAACAATTGGTGGAATGCAATTGTTTTAAGGATTAGTGCTTATCATGCTCAGTTCACTGAACTGACCCGTGCTAGCAATTTTTGCAGATGGTCATCTTAAAGTGGTAAAGGCAGCAGATCTGATATGATGCAATGACTGTTTATTCTGGTTTTTATGAAGAATTCTGACATGATTTTTCTAATTGTACTATAGAAGAAAGTTACTCCTTGCTGAAGACTATTGTATTAAAATATGCCAAAGTGCATAGGTTGTAATTGTATAGGTTTGGGAATAAATGAAATGGGGACATATTACTTATGTGGTTTGTGATCTTATTTGTTGAATTGATCTTCTTTTGTCTATATGAATGAGAGTGCATTCTTATTATTCTATTCAATGGGATCTAAATGGATTCCCTAAGTAAGCCTTAGCTAATTATATGGCTGGATACTACAT
>CM031235.1:2759351-2816851 GCA_018340775.1 Taxus wallichiana var. yunnanensis
TAAGGAAGGCCCTAGGCCAAGTACTCTTACAGGACAACCCAGCCCAAAGTACACCAAGGCAACACTAGACCACATACACACACCACCGAGTCGGACTCTACCGATAATGCTCGGAGTTACATTGAATAATCCCCTCCCCAGATCTTGACCACTCTCTTTCTGGTATCACCCAGCTTCACGAGATCTACAGACCCACAAGGACTACCGATTTTTTCTAATGAAATCGAAATGCGTTGAGGCGCAGCATTGATTGGATCATCTAGGGTAAAGCACTTTGTTTTGGTGCAGGCCGCGTGAGCGGTACCAAATGGAGACAAACTATGAATACTAGATAGGATCCCTTTATTTAAAGTTAAAGGGATAAGGGTCACCAGTGAGACGATGGGGGATAAGCTTCATCGTCGAGAGGAAACAACCCGATCACCACCTAAGGCCCCTAAATGGCCGCTCGGTGATGAAGGAGGTGGGAGTAAAAGACAGCCGGAGGTTCGCCAGAAGCGGCGATCCTTCAAAGGGTGCATAATAGCTTACTTGCTCGAGAGCGCTCTTGCACCGAAGATGATCGGGACTAAGCGATCTGCCGAAGCCGTGGGATGTTAAATAAAAAGAACATCGGTAGGGGAGCATTCCGCCTCATAGGGAAGCATCTGCGAGAGTAGATGTGGACGAAGCGGAAGCGATAATGTCGGCTTGAGTAATGCAAACATTGGTGAGAATCCAATGCCCCGAAAACCTAAGGATTCCTCCGCAAGGTTCGTCCACGGAGGGTGAGTCGGGGCCTAAGATCGGGCCAAAAGGCGTAGTCGATGGACAACAGTTAATATTCATGTACTACCCTTTGTTGGTCCCAAGGGATAGAGTAGGCTAGGTTAGTGAAAGATGGGATATCGGTTAAAGGTCACAAGGTTACCCCGCTTTTCGGGGTAAGAAGGGGTAGAGAAAATGCCTCGAACCAATGTCCGTATACCAAATAAGTTACGTCACCGAACCTGATTCGGATGGTGCTTAAGTACCCACGTCATACTCCCGGAAAAGCTCGAATGACCTTCAAAAATGGGTACCAGTACTTGAAACCGACACGGTAGGTAGGTAGAGAATACCTAGGGGCGCGAGATAACTCTCTCTAAGGAACTCGCAAAATAGCTTTGTAACTTCGGGAGAAGGGGTGCCTCCAAGGAGGTCGTAGTGACTAGGCCCAGGCGATCACATTTTTACCAAAACACAGTCTCCGCAAAGTTGTAAGACCATGTATGGGGGCCGACACCTACCCAGTCTTAGGAAGGTTAAGGAAGTTGGTGACCGATGACGGTAAGCTAGTGGACCAAGCCCCAAAGTGAACGGAGGTGTAAATATAACGGTCCTAAGGTAGCAAAATTCATTGTCGGGTAAGTTCCGATCCGCACGAAAGGTGTAACGATTTAGGCACTATCTCGAGAGAGACTCGGTGAAATAGACATGTCGTGAAGATGCAGACTACTGCCGCACTGATAGAAAGACCCTATGAAGCTTTACTTGCTCCCCGGATTGACTTTGGGCTCTGCTTGCGCAGCTTAGGTGGAAGGCGAAGAAGCCCCCTTCCGGGGCCCGAGCTATCGCTGAGATACCACTCTAGAAGAGCTAGAATTCTAACCTTGCGTCGAACCTACTATCCAAGAGACAGATGTCGGGTAGACAATTTCTATGGGCGTAGGCCTCCTAAGGTAACGGAGGCATGCAAAGGTTTCCTCGGGCCGGACGGAAATCGGTCCTTGAGTGCAAAGGCGTAAGGAGCTTGATTGCAAGACCGACCCATCGAGCGAGGGCGAAAGTCGGCCTTAGTGATCCGACGGTGCCGAGTGGAAGGGCCGTCACTCAATGGATAAAAGTTAATCTAGGGATAATAGGTTGATCTTCCCCAAGAGTTCACATCGACGGGAAGGTTTGGCACCTCGATGTCGGCTCTTCGCCACTTGGAGCGGTAGCGAGTTCCCGAGGTTGGGCTGTCGCCCATTAAAGCGACGTGAGTGGGTTCGAACATTGTGAGACAGTTCGGTCCATATCCAATGTGGGTGTTAGAGCATTGAGAGGACTTTTCTTTAGTATGAGAGGACCGGGAAGGATGCACCTTTGGTGTACCAGTTATCGTGCCAACGGTAAACGCTGGGTAGCCAAGTGCGGAGTGGATAATTGCTGAACGCCTATAAGTTAGAAGCCCACCTCAAGATGAGTGCTCTCCATAAGGTCAAGGTGAGAGGAGACTTTTATCAAAGATAGGTATCAAGTGGAAGTGCGGTGATGTACGCAACTGAGGTATCCTAACAAACCGAAAGATTTTAACCTTGTTTTAGATGAAGAAATGAATAAAAAGGGATTTATAAACATAAAATTAATAAAAAGGGAGTTTTTATTGGGATAGCATAGCTCATTCCATTTAAAATAGAATGCTCAATCATTCTATCATTCTGAGTTATCGGAGCACCAAGAAGGTGCTCTGCCAAAGGATAAGGGCTTTCTTATGCCCTTTTTCATTTATGGTTTTTAATTCGGTGTCTCGGCGTAGGGGAACCACACCAATCCATCCCGAATTTGGTGGTTAAACTCTCTCATGGTGACGATCTCAGGGGAAGCCTCGGGAAAATAGCTTGATGCCGGGATGATAATAAGCTTACTTAATACTTAATCTAAGGTCATCTTTACCACTCCACACCGTGTGAAACCCCTCTTTTCCTAAGTCTCTCGAAGGTACTCCCGGGAATAGATTCTGTATCCGGGGCCTCGTAGCTCGAGGATTAGAGCACATGGTTACGAACCACGATGTCGGGGTTCGAATCCCTCCTCACCCACAACAGTCCACTATATACTTACTATATAGTAATGTCACTCTATTAGTTACTAGTTCGGTGGAGTGAACTTAATCGCTCTCAAGTTAGCAAGATGTCTGCTGCTATGTTTGCTGCGGTAAGTAAGAGAGCTATCGAATACCTATGGTACAACAAACCAATACCTATATACCTACTATATATAGTATGTAGGTACAGGTATACTATAGGGATATCGAAGGCACGAAGCCTTCTAACTTTTACACACAAACAAGGATTGATTCGTACATGGCATATATTTATTAATATATTAATATTATACGAGTATATCCGATGTGCTACAGATATTGAATCTGTGTGACCTTCTAGTAAGGTCTTCCTTCTTCCTACTAGCCACCATGCCAAATGAGTATTAATATTAATAGAAAGGACAGGGAATGCTTAGGAGTAGCTAAGCGTTAAAAAAATCCTGAATAAAAAGGCTCTCCTCAAATAGGATTTGAACCTACGACCAATTGGTTAACAATCGACCGCTCTACCACCGAGCTACTTTGAGGAATAACAAAGGTTTAAATTCTAATTTCATATATGGTCACTACTCGGGTCTTTGACTCGACCTATGACATCAACGATTGGTAAACTAAAAACTCAATGCAAAGGTTTCTTTGAGACTAGTGGGACAACCCACCCCTCGCCTTCCTATTATAATATATAATACAGGTTATATTATAGGTATAAAAGGTCATGATAGCAATCCCTTTTTATTTCCCGGACCGGGCAAGAGGTGGTGGTCAACCACCACCACAGCCCTCCTTTAGACGCATATTGAGAAATTGATAAAGTGTTTGAGTGCATCATTGGGCATAGTATGCTTACTATGCCCAAAGGGGCAACATGGGTTAGTTTACCCATCTGCTCGGGATTTTGGTAGATGAAGTAGTGGAAAGTGACAAAGGGTTAGAATGGATCTCATATCGATGATCATACCTTTACCGATACTTAATCAATCACTATTTGTCTTTCTTTCTTTTTTTTAGCATTTTAATTTTTTTTTATAAAAATCATCTTTATCCCTATATATCTAGTTCATATATATAATATATATATATATATATATATATATATACATGATAAAGACACAAATATATAGGAAGATATACGTCCTCCTCCTAGACATCTCATTCCCTCTCCTACAAAAAGACCTAAAATCCCTACTCCATTTGGGATTCCATCAATTGCCCATTGATCAAATGAATTACTTTTTTCAGCTAATCTTCGTAGACCTCTAGTTAAGATTATGTCATAATATATATCTATATAAGCTCGATGATATGACCAATTATATATCATATTAATCGATTGGTCTGAGATAATCCTAATTGTTTTATGATGTACATCTTGTGATAAGATGTTAATAGGTTTATATAGAACATAGGCCATCAATATACCGGAAATACTATACCAACTGAGGGGATTGCATCTGTGAAAGATTCAAACAATTTTTTTGGATGGTTCTCATCGAAATGGTTCATTGATGAACTAAACCATTGAAATAATATACAATAATTCATTTGGCCTCGGAAAAAAGGAACTCCTATCAATCCAACAAACAGAGTAAATATGCCCAATATAACTAAAGGCAATAGCATTGTGTTGCCCGATTCTTTCGGATATCCAAAATATCCTTTATGTACGAAAGAATAAGTAGCAAAAAAACCTCTATTCTTTTTATTTTTGGAAAATCCTTCAATCTTATTCAAAATTTGGAATGCTTCTTTGGAGACGGAAGTATTACTATTACTTCCTATAATTTGATTTGAGAGAGAATTCACTCTCGTTTTAGTTTTACTTAATGTCATGGATTCCTCCTCTCCCCACATAGAAGTTGAATATAATGTAATATGGTTGTTATATAAATTAACTAAATTTATACGAAAATCCCCTTCAAAAGTAAGTAAATACATACGAAACATATAAAAGGCGATTAATCCTGCTGTGAACCAAGTTATCCCTCCTAAAATGGGGGAATATAACTTACTATCACTAAGAATTTGGTCTTTGGACCAAAAACAAGAAAAAGGCGGAATACTAGAAAGAGAAAGTGTCCCTAAAAGAAATGTAATTCTGTGAATCGGCATATATTTCCTCAAACCACCCATAAAAGCCATATTCTAACTTTTACCAGAAAATATCCAATAATGGGTTCCATGGAATGGATAACTCGATCCAGATCCTAGGAACAATAATGCCTTGGAATAAGCATGTGTAATCAAATGGAACAGAGCGGTTCGATAGGAACCTATACCTAGAGCTAACATCATATAACCTAATTGAGACATAGTGGAATAAGCCAAGCCTCTTTTAAGATCTTTTTGAGCGAGAGCCATAGTAGCTCCCAATAGAGCCGTGATTCCACCTATCCAAGAGATAAGACTCATTACTAAAGGTAAAGCTCAAAAGAGGAAACAATCGAGTTACAAGAAAAATTCCTGCTGCTACCATAGTAGCGGCATGTATAAGAGCTGAAATAGGAGTAGGTCCTTCCATAGCATCGGGTAACCATACATGAAGTGGAAATTGTGCAGATTTGGCTCTTTGGACTGAAAATAAGAGAAAAGTACACGAAGTAACAAAGAATGAACCAACCCCATCAACGGAAATCAATTCGTTTAATTTTTCAGAAAAATATTTAAATTCAAACTACCCGTGACCCAATAAAAACCTAAGATTCCTAATAAGAGTCAAAAATATCCCACACGATTAGTTATAAATGCTTTTTGACAAGCATTAGCCACACCGGGTCGTGTAAACCAGAAACCTATCAATAAATAGGAACATATTCCCACTAATTCCCAAAATATATATATTTGTAGTAAATTAGGACTAATAACTAGTCCTAGCATAGAAGCATTAAAACGTTGAGATAAGCAAAAACCTAACATATGTTTTATCATGAGACATATAGTTATCACTTTGTAGATCATAACCATGGTTCCAATTGTTGTAACTAAAACTAACATGCCTACTAATTTTCACTTGCTAGTTTTCACAGGATTCCGCCCGCTTGATAGTTTTCACAGGATTCCGCCCGAGTGCTAGTTTTCACAGGATTCTACCCGAGTTGGTAGTTTAACGGGATTCCGCCCACTTGGTAGTTTAACGGGATTCCGCCCACTTGGTAGTTTTAAGGGATTCCGCCCGAGTGGTAGTTTTAAGGGATTCCGCCCCCGGCCACATAAAAAGGGTGCGACACCGGGACTTCCCGGGAGGTCACCCATCCCAGTGCTACTCTGGCCCAAGCGCGCTTAACAATGAAGTTCTGATGGGATCCGGTGCACAAACACTGGTATAATCACACCCAACTCGCCATCCAACTTGCCTCCTAGCTCGCCAACCCGCTCACT
The DNA here is from genome assembly GCA_018340775.1 of Taxus wallichiana var. yunnanensis. Lineage (NCBI taxonomy): Eukaryota > Viridiplantae > Streptophyta > Pinopsida > Cupressales > Taxaceae > Taxus > Taxus wallichiana. The sequence goes on from CM031235.1 coordinate 2,765,554, forward strand.
CACTTAGCTCGTCATGCCAGGCTCATCGAATCCGTCATAATCTCCCCCACTTGAAATCGGCGACGCCCTCGACGCCGTGAAGACCCAACCGCAAGTACACAAGAGGAGGTCCCCTATTCAGACTCATAACAAAGTCAAGGGACCAAGGCCAACATTCTTCGCAAGAAACTACCTGACCTTGACCATCGAACTTCCAAGGGTTCACTGCTCCAGCTGTTAAAGTAAAACCAACCCAACACACTAGGAACTCCCTTAACTTCACATTGCCACAGACCCTCAATCTTCACCTCCAATGTCAAACTCCAACTCTCGATCCGGCTGCTCCATCACAAGGAAATGGACGATTTGGCCAACACCATCCTGGCTCAGCTTCATCAACAGACACAAAGATTCAAACTGGACTACATGAAAAACCTCCATGTATTGAGACTGTGTTATCCAAAATGTGCCCCTACTCATTTTTTCCTCTCTTGTGCCTCAGTCATAATATTTTTCTTTTTAGGCACTCAAAACCTTCTAGAAATGACACCATTGGATAGAGCTCTTTCTCAGCTTTCCAGAAAGGTAAAGTTTTCCTCCTAACTCCATGTATTTTTGAAGTTATGGCTCGGCAGAGTTTTTTTGAAAAAATTTCCCCCTGAAAGGCCCGCGGCCAATGAGATGCCGCCACGTGGCACCTAGAGTGGCGGAGTGCGGGAAATTTTGGAAAATTTTCCAAATGACCAAAAAGGTGCAAAAATTCAAATTTTTGCCCGCCAACCCGATTTGGCCCTATTTTGCCCTAAAACTTCAAATGGCCATATCTTTCGATCTAGAGCTCGGTTTTTCACGTTATTTATATCAATGTAAAGATGGCAAAATTATCTACAAGATTCTGGGGTCATTTTTTCATTTTGATGGAGTTTGGAGAGAGAAAATTGAAAAAACCTCTAGCACGTGGTCATGGATAGAAATGACGTTTCAACCACCATTTTTAATGAAGAATGGCTCGCATTCTCTCCCAGCATGGCTAAAAATGTCAGGGGATGGGTCTATAAGGATGCCCATGCTGTTTTGAATGTGTTTTGGTCAATGGTTGAATCCCTTGCATGTTTTCCCGCGTTTCTCTCTCTTGGGCTCGTCCCTTGCACTGTAAAAGCCAGATTTGGTTCATTTTCAAAGGGGAAATCAGCAAAGACCCCGGATGCAAATCAGGTTTCTAAGTTGATGTTTCAGCATCCAAAGGTGATTGCACAACATTAAAACTTCTCTCAAGTGTGGGACTTGTAAAATGAGAGAGGAATCTCTAGATTAGAGGCTGGTTCCTCAAACTCCTCTGATCAGATCTATTATTTGCACAATTGTAGAGGTTTGAATCCTAATCCTACTCTAAATTCCAAGGAGACAGAGATAGAAAGTGCAAAAATTGAAACTAAACTAATAGGTGATACACCAAAGGAGTGGTGAACACTTCTTGTTCATGCAAATTGACACAATTTCATAAATGCAACATGAAACATCATACACAAGCTGATAAGATGCAATTAGAGGTCTGAAATGAAGCAAGACAATACAAACAAAGGACTGAAAATTGATCACAGAGTCTGCACTGTCATTTTTCACTGTCAAAATCCTTGCATTTGCAACATCAAAGAGGTAGAAACCTGTTACAATCATGAAGAAGGTCTGATACTTGCAAAAATCACTTGTTGAAGGTGAAAGAAGAAGCTTGCTATCCAAAAAAATGTTCAACCAACAAAAATGAGCCAAATCGCTTTTACAATGCATGGGTCGAGCCCAGGAGAGAGAAAACATGTAAAAAATGTGGAGCCATTCCCCATTGAATGAAGATGCATTAAAATAGCATGGGTGTCCTTACAGACCCATGCCTTGACATTTTTGGCCATGCTGAAGAAGAATGCGACCCATTTTGCATTAAAACTGGTTGTTGAAACGTCATTTCGCCATTACCACGTGCCGATAGTGTTTTCTTGATTTTATCTCTCCAAATTGAACCAAAATTCAAAATTGACCCAGAATCATGTAGAGAATTTCACCATCTTTCCATTGATATAAAGAATGTGAAAATCGAGCTCTTGATCGAAAGATATGGCGATTTGAAAATTTAGGGCAAAAACAGGCCAAAATCAGATCGGCGGGCAAAAGTTTGAATTTTTACCCGTTTGGTCTTTGGAATTTTTTTCAAATTTTCCCCGCGCTCTACCACTCCAGTGCCACATGGCACGTTCGATTGGCATGGGGCCTCTAAGGGAAAATTTCCCACAAAACTCCACCGAGCCATAACTTGAAAAATATGAGGAGTTAGGAGGAAAACTTTACCTTTCTGGAAAGCTAAGAGAGAGCTCTATCCAATGGTGCCATTTTTAGAAACATTTGAGTGCCTAAAAATAAAAATGGAGACTGAGGCACAAGAGAGGTAAGAACACAAGGAGTTAGCCACAAAATGAGCAGGGGCACATTTTGGATAACAATTTTGGCGACTCAGAGGGGTCATCTGCCTGCTAGATGAAGATACCAGTTGCTTGAAGAAGCCCATTGGGCATGGAGTCATAAAATTTTCTGTTTAAACCCCAACCGACTTAGAATGTTGCAAGGAGGAAGATGGAAATCACCTGATGGAAGCAAGGCCTCGCAAACACATTCCCAGGAAAAGCAAGCTTGTGCCAAAGCACTTAGGGAAAGCAAACAACCTACAAAAAACAATGTGCACAAGCACTTGAGGAATGAAAACCTAAGCTAATATTTACAAGGTGGAGAATTTCCTTTAGTAGAATGCTTTAGATAGATTCCATTGACTGAATCTGTAGTTCTTCGCCATCCAATGAAGACAATCGAAGGCATTGTTGTCCTTACACTTTGTGACCATGTATGGGCCACTCCAAATGGCATCAAATTTTGAATGCCTTCCCGGTTTTGCTCTATCTCGCATCCCATTTTAACACTAGATCTCCAACTTGGAAAGATCTACTCTTGGCCTTCCTATCAAAGGTCTTCTTGATCAAAGCTTGATCCTTCTCCATTGCTTGGGATGCCCGATCTCCGATCTCTCGAGCTCCATCAACTCTACATATCTCACCTCCATGGGCCCAAACTCTAAAGAACTCTAACTACTTCATGAGTTCCAATGTTGGCAACTCAAGTGACATGGGCAAGATTGCCTCTCTTCCATAAACAAGCCCGAATGGAGAGTTACCTCGTGGATCTCTTGGGAGTTATCCTATCAGCCCATAAGGCTGATTTCAGCTTTGGTATGCCAAGACCTCTCGATTCTCATCAAGAGTCCTCCTAATGATCCTCAACAAGTTCTTGCTTGTAGATTCAGCTCGCCATTACCCCGAGGGTAGTAGTTTGATGAAGTACTTAGGTAGATCCCGCTTCTTGACAGCCCACTCAAATACCTTGATCCAATGAATGCTAATGCATTATCTCGAGATTATTGTAGCAGGTATGCCAAATCTGGTTACTATCCCCTCATAGAAGTCTAAGATGCTAGACTCATTTGCTTCCTCGAGTGCTACTTCTTCACCACTTGGTGAAGTAGTCTCAGGGTCACAAAATCCACTTATGCCCTCGCTTGAATTGGGATTAATGACTCCAATGAAGTCCAAACCCCATTGCATGAATGGCTGGTCAACTGAAATTGGATGCAATGGAAGGGCAGCAAGCCTCTCTCTTTACCTGTGAAGAATGTACAATTCTTGCACCTTTTGATCCACGCAAAGCAATCACTAAAAATCTTGGGCCAATAATAACCAGCCTTCATGATTTTTAGAGCTGTCACTCTTGGTGCAAAATGACCACCAACTGGTCCACCATGGAACTCTTCCAACACCCTATGAATCTGATTTGTGCTAATGCATCTCAAAGCAGACTCCATTCACATCTTTCTTGAACAAAACACCGTCTACTATGGCATATGGGACAACCTCGCAATCTGAAGTGTCTTCTTTGGGTTTTGTTCATCTCTGAGGGCATAGGCCTCGCTTAGGAAGTGCATTATACCTTGGGTCCAACAAGGAGTGGGGACAACATTATCCTCTTCTTGAGTGCTACTTGCACATGGCTGTCTTGAACTCACAAAACAACCTCTTCTTTATTGCATACTCCTTTTTGCTTGCCCGTAATCAGCCGCTCACACAATCCTTTTCCTCTTACCAGCTTGGTGACCTTGATCTCAATGTCATACTCCATGACACGAGTGATCCAACCTGCCCTTTTCTCATTCAAATCCTTGTTGAGGAGGAAGTCCTTTACTCCCGCATGAGAGACCAACAACCGAACCTTGTTGTTTGAGACTAGATGCTTGAATTTCTTCAAGCTTCGATTATTACATCGCAAGTACATGCTTCTCAATAAAAGAATATCTCACCTCATAGTCATCTAGGCTTTGGCAAGAAAGCAATTGGCTGCTCATCATTGTCCTTGTTCTCATGTACCAAAATGGCATAAATGGTATCATTACCCCAAATGCATAGAGGATGAAATCCTTGGAGAAGTCCGGGTTGATGAGAGTTGGTGCTTGAGAGATGGCTTCTTTGATTGCTTCAAAACTCTCCTTGCCTTCTGCTGTCCATTTGAAAGCCATGCTTTTCTTCAACATCTTGGTGATAGGTTTGACAAGGGCTGCAAAATCTGGGACAAACCTCCGAACAAAATTTATTCTCCCCAAGAAACTCTGAAGTGCCTTCTTGTGGCTTGGCAATGGTAGTGCTCTTATGGCTTCAACTCTCTCTGGATCAATTGCTAATCCTTCTTTGGAGACAATATGGCCAAGGAGCTTTCCTTCATGTGCTAGGAAGATACACTTCTTAGGATTCAAAGACACTCCAAATCTCCTGCACCTTTGGAAGACTTGTCTCAAATGAGAGAGGTGGTCTGCTGCATTCTTTGAAAAATAGTGATATCATCAAGATATATCAACACCATGTTGTTAATCAAACCTTTGAACGCCATGTCCATTGCTCTTTGAAGGTAGCTCCAGCGTTGACAGCCCAAATGGCATTTTCCCGTATGCATAAGTTCCCATTTGGTTGTGAAGGCTGTCTTGAACTGATCTTCTTCCTTCACCATAATCTGATTGTACCCTAAGTAGCCATCAAGCAATGAAAACCTTTCGAGCCAGCAACAACTTGTAAAATCTTCTCCATAGAAGGAAGTGGGTAATGGTCCTCGAGAGATGCTCTATTCAAATCTCTCAAATCAACACACAATCTGATCTCTCCACTCTTCTTTCTCGACTCGAACTAAGTTGGCAACCCAACTAGAATGCTTGATTGGGAATATGATTCTTGACTCAATCAACTTGTTCAATTCCTTCCTCATGAGAGGTTCCATGTGTGGATTGACCGCCTTTGTTTCTACCCGATGGGCTTAGTATTCGGATCCAACTCAATGGTGTGCTTGAGCTAACTTGGGATCAAACCTTTCAAATCTTCATAGCTCCAAGCAAACACATCAGGGAACTCTTGACACATCTGTATGAACTCATACCTTTCTTGTTCAATTGTCATCTTTCCAATTTGCAATGGTTTGTTCTCTTCCACCAAGATGGATACCGAATCTTCTCTCTTGACCTGAATGTTTGCTTTCTCTTTCCTAAACTGATCATTGGGATTGAAAATGGACTCCAAAGTGATAAGTCCCTTGGGCAGCTTGTTAGTTCTCAGCTGTACCACTTGGTCACCATACTGCTGTTCCAATTTTTCCTGATTTTTAGCTAAGAACTCACTTCTTCTTGTAAGAAATGGATGATTTGCTGGTCATTCTCAAACACTTGCCAACTTACATTGTTATCCGCACTGAAGGCCTCACAATCACATGGATGTTTGGCTATACCTTGTCCTTTTGAATGCTTTCCACAATATCAAAGGCTGCCCCAACTACTGCAAGCCTGTCAGCAGCTTGGTTTTCTTTTCTAGGAATGGATTTTATGCTAAAGCCCTCAAAATCTTCAATGAGGTCCCACACCCTATTCTTGTAGCACTTGAGCAGATTATTCTTGACAAAGATGCTGCCCCCTTTAACTTGGTTTACAATCAATTCACTGTCACCAAAGACTTGCAAGTTCTTTATTCCTCTCTTTATTGCCCAATGCATCCCTTGCACCAAGGCTTCATATTCAGCAGTGTTATTGAGCATGCAAACTGAAATCTAAAAGTTGAATAGTACTTTACTCCTTGAGGTGAAATAAGCATAGCTCCACCTCCCGCACCTTGTCTACTCCTTGATCCATCAAAAAACAGCTGCCATACCTCATTGTCATCCTTGTGGTTTGGCTTGGTGATGCTAGGAATGGGCTGATCTTCTTGATGTATGCAATAGACCCCTAGCTCAGATTCTTCTACTTCTTGATAAGGATCAAAAGCATGCACCTTGTTTGCCCATTCATCAAGAGTTAGATCCGGGATGCTTCCAACCTTGGTGTCAGCTTCATCAGTGCTTGGGTGATCTTCTTGATCAAATGCCGAATAGTTGGCATTGATCTGACTTGGAGTGTAGGGCTCAATGTGGAAGTTTGCAATAGGTTCAGACCTGATTGTAGCTTTGGTTCCATACCTCATTCTGAACAGCATGTGTGACCAATCAATAGACAAATATCCTCCAATCTTGGCTATGAAATCTCTTGACAAACATAGGGCAAAGAGTGGTGGAAGGTCTATAACTGATACATCTTGTAAAAAAACAACATTTGGACATGCATGCAAGGTAAGACTCAAGTTTCTAATCACCCCAACTATTGTTACTGTTGTCCCATCCAACTGCACTACCCCTTTGGATATGGTTTCATATTGAAGTCCTAGCTGATCAACTATTTTCTTGGGCATCACTGAGCTACTTGCCCCGAATCAATCATGCAATTGTGCACCAATTGGTTTCCAATGATTAATGAGACATAAAAAGGAGGGGGCTTCAACATTTTACCTTGCTTGTCCTCCATGATTCCCTTTAGGTCAAGGCAAAGCATTTGTGAGCACCTTCTCTTGCATTTGGACTTGCTGATTCAAGTTGGCCACCCTTCATGGCAGCTTGTAGCAAATCTCTCCGCCTCGGGATAGATAGGGATTCCCACATTGATATATTTACATTTGTCTTCTTCATCTAATCAATGATACTAAATGGTGATGAAGGATCTCTTTTTGTCCCTTGGTTTGCATATTCATCCCTTGTATGTGGGCAGCAACAACCGGTATTTGAGTTGGTCTAGAGCTTCTTCTTGGCTGCCCTTGTGCATTTACAACTGGATTTTGTTTGCCAACCATTTGTGGAGCCATAAAAGGTTGTGGATTGGTTGAGCTAATGGTTGTTCTTCACCCAAATTCCTTCTTTTTGACCTTGTGTTGGCTGCAACACCTTGAGAGACTGCTTTGATTTATGCCACAAAAATCCTCTCGCCGCCAGCTTCACAAGTGTGGTGTCATTTGGAGCTGATTGCTGCTGGAATGTTTCTTGTTGTTGGTTGTTTCCTTGACTCGCCCTCACCCTCCACACCAAAGAGTAGTTGTCACCATTAATGCTTGATTCAAGGCACCGTTGAAGCACATAGATTGGTTGTGAGGTTCATTCCATGGAAAACACCAATCATACTCCTGAGCAACGTTGTTTTGTGTTGGCACCAATGCCTTAGAGGCAGATATAGCATTTGGATTATAGGGTGAAATGGTCTGTCATGGGAGGCCTTGCTTGATTTAGATTTGCAGCTAGATTGGGTGGTCTATGAGGTTGATATGGCTTCCTGTTAGGTTGAGCTTGAGGCTGGAAGGAAGGTCTAAAACTTTGGGCTTGTTGCCTCTTGAGAGTAACCAGCTCATTACCTAAATTTGCAATTGCTTCATGACTTCTCAAGCTCATTTGGGGCACTTGAGATGAAGTAGAAGCTTCATTTGAACTCTATTTCTAGGAGTGGGAGAAGGAGCCAAATTAGGTGCTTGATTAGTGTTTGGGCTCTCTAAACTTGGAAACAATGGCATGGGAGGTCTAGGGGCTAGTTTGCCACTTGATCAAACAATTTTCAGCTCTAATGGCAATGCTATAAGCAATGGGGATAGTTATGCCTCCCATGGACTGAATTAACATAGAAATATCAGAATTTAGAGCTTTGAGATAGTAAAGAAAAGCACCTTTCTTTGCTTGGCCTGACCGCCACCGAATTCTCTCCCAAGTCCTTTGAAATCTGAAGTTGAAATCGTCCACCGCTCATCGGGAGCTCTCTTGATGGTTGTCACCGCTCCAAAAGAGACAAGTTGTCTCCTTCTCCCAAATTGCTCATGAAGTGCTACACATAGCTGGTTCCAATTTTGAATAGAACCCGAGGCAAGGACTTCTAAACCATCGCAAAGCCTTCCCTTAATGAAGATGCCAAAGCAATTTGACAAAGAATCGCATCTCATTGATTTCATGAATTGCACAAAGGTTAGCAATGTCTTTAACATGATCACCAGAGTAGTCTGATTCTCTCCAGTGAAGTATGGAATGTTCTTCAAGGCTACAATTGGAATTGGATTTTGTGCATTGAGAGCAAGTGGGCTGCTGCCAAGTGAAATTGACATAGGGGTTGTTTTGTGCCATTCTAATTGGCCTTAAAACCCTTGTTGATCAATGAAAGGCCTACTGTGTGGAGGAGTTGAGAGAGTTCTGTTTGGTGGAGATGGAGACCTTTGGATTCTCCTCCCACTTTGCCTTACTTCTTGGAGATAACTGCAGATATTCAAACAACACCTCTTCTTCTCCAGCTCTTGACCTTGTAGTGATTCTTCTCATGAGTTTTCAGTCTCGCACCGCTAAAACCAGCCGATTCTTCTTCCTCGAGTCGCCAGATGTGCAATTTATAGCTCTTTTAAGCAAGAAAATTGCAGCAGATGCACATCAACTTTTGCAAATGAAAATGAGACCTCTAAGGTCCCACCGGCATGCCAAAACCGTTGTTGCAAATCAGCAAAGACTCCCGGATGCAAATCAGTTTCTAAGTTGATGTTTCAAGCATCCAAAGCAGTGATTGCACAACATTGAAACCTCTCTCCAAGTGTGGGACTTGTAAAATGAGAGAGAATCTCTAGATTAGAGGCTGTTCCTCAAACTCCTCCGATCGATCTGTTATTTGCACAATTGCAGAGGTTTGAATCCTAATCCTACTCTAAATTCCAAGGAGACAGAGATAGAAAGTGTAAAAATTGAAACTAAACTAATAGGTGATACACCAAAGGAGTGGTGAACACTTCTTGTTCATGCAAATTGACACAATTTCATAAAATGCAACATGAAACATCATACACAAGCTGATAAGATGTAATTAGAGGTCTGAAATGAAGCAAGACAATACAAACAAAGGACTGAAAATTGATCACAGAGTCTGCACTGTCATTTTTCACTGTCAAAATCCTTGCATTTGCAACATCAAAGAGGTAGAAACCTGTTACAATCATGAAGAAGGTCTGATACTTGCAAAAATCACTTGTTGAAGGTGAAAGAAGAAGCTTGCTATCCAAAAAAATGTTCAACCCTCAAAAAATGAGCCAAATCTGGCTTTTACAATGCATGGGTCGAGCCCAGGAGAGAGAAAACATGTAAAAACATGGGAGCCATTCCCATTGAATGAAGATGCATTAAAATAGCATGGGTGTCCTTACAGACCCATGCCCTGACATTTTTGGCCATGCTGAAGAAGAATGCGACCCATTTTGCATTAAAACTGGTTGTTGAAACGTCATTTCTGGCCATTACCACGTGCCAGAGACATTTCTTGATTTTCTCTCTCCAAACTGAACCAAAATTCAAAATTGACCCTAGAATCATGTAGAGAATTTCACCATCTTTCCATTGATATAAAGAACGCAAAAATCCGAGCTCTGGATCGAAAGATATGGCGATTTGAAAATTTAGGGCAAAAATAGGCCAAAATCGGATCGGCGGGCAAAAAGTTTGAATTTTTACCCGTTTGGTCTTTGGAAAAAATTTTCAAATTTTCCCCATGCTCCACCACTCTAGGTGCCATGTGGCACGTTCCTCTATTGGCTGCGGGCCTCTAAGGGAAAATTTCCCACAAAAACTCCGCCGAGCCATAACTTGAAAAATATGAGGAGTTAGGAGGAAAACTTTACCTTTCTGGAAAGATGAGAGAGAGCTCTATCCAATGGTGCCATTTTTAGAAAGATTTGAGTGCCTAAAAATAAAAATGGAGACTGAGGCACAAGAGAGGTAAGAAGATGTAAGTTAGCCACAAAAATGAGCAGGGGGGCACATTTTGGATAACAGCCAACTTAAAAGAGCTATAAATTACACATTTGGTGACTCCAAGGAAGAAGAATCAACTGGTTTTAGCAAAGATAGATCTGAAAACTCATGAGAAGAATCAACACAAGGTCAAGAGATGGAGAGGAAGAGGTGTTGTTTGAATATCTGCAGTTATCTCCAAGAATAAGGCAAAGTGGGAGGAGAATCCAAAGGTCCCCATCTCCACCAAACAAAACTCTCTCAACTCGCTCCACTGGTAGGCCTTTCATTCAATCAACAAGGGTTTTAAGGCCAATCAGAATGGCACAAAACAACCCCTATGTCAATTTCACTGGTAGCAGCCCACTTGCTCTCAATGCACAAAATCCAATCCCAATTGCAACATTGAAGAACATTCCATACTTCACTGGAGAAAATCAGACCTCACCTAGTGATCATGTTAAGGATATTGCTAACATTTGTGCAATCCATGAGATCAATGAGATGCAAGTTCACTGTCAAATTGCTGGCATCTTCATTCAAAGGGAAAGCTTTGCAATGGTTCAGGAGTCTTGCCTCAGGTTCTATTCAAAATTGGAATCAGCTATGTATAGCCCTCCATGAGTAGTTTGGGGAAAAGGGAGACAACTTGTCCCTTTTGGAGCAGCTGACAACTATCAAAAGAGCTCCCAATGAGCAGCTGACTAATTTTAATTTCAGATTTCAAAGGACTTGGGAGAGAATTCCAGTGGCAGTCAGGCCAAAGCAGTAGAAGGTGCTTTTCTTTATTACCTTAAAGCTTTAAATTCTGATATTTCTATGTTAATTCAGTCCATGGGAGGCACAACTATCCCCATTGCTTATAGCATTGCCATTAGAGCTGAAAATTGTTTGATTCAAGCTGGCAAGCTAGCTCCTAGGCCTCCAATGCCATTATTTCCAAGTTTAGAGAGCCCAAGTACTAGCCAAGTGCCTAATTTAGCTTCTATTCCCACTCCTAGAAATTAGAATTCAAGTGAAGCTTCCACTTCATCTTCTAGTGCCTCAAATGAACTTCAAGAAGTCATGAAGCAATTGCAAAATCTAGGTAATGAGCTGGTTACACTCAAAAGGCAGCAAGCTCAAGGTTTTAGACCTTCCTTCCAGCCTCAAGCTCAGCCTAACATGCAGCCATATCAACCCCAAAGACCACCCAATCCAGCTACAAACCTAAATCAAGCAAGGCCTCCTGCCAACAGACCATTTCAGCCCTATAATCCCAATGCTACATCTACCTCTAAAGCATTAGTGCCAGTACAAAACAATATGGCTCAAGAGTATGATTGGTGTTTCCCATGCAATGAACCTCATAACCAATCCATGTACTTCAACGGTGCCTTGAATCAAGCATTAATGGTGACAAAAACTGGTGTGGAGGGTGAAGGTAGTCAAGGAAATAACTAACAACAAGAAACATTCCAAAGAGAAATCAGCTCCAAATGATACCACACTTGTAAACTCAGGAAGAAGATTTTTGTGGCATGAACCAAACAGCTTCCCAAAGTGTCAGTGTTGTAGCCAACACAAGGTCAAAGAGAAGAAATTTGGGTGAAGAAAATCCATTGGCCCCAAGTAATTCATGACCTTCTGTCACTCCACAAACTATTGGCAAACAAAATGCAATCCCAAGCACGCAAGGATTGCCTAAAACAGCCCCTAGGCCAACCCAAATGCCACTTGTTGCTGCCCATGTGCAAGGAATGAATGTGCAGGCCAAGGGACAGCAGAGGGATACTTCATCTCCATTTAGTATCATTGATCAGATGAAGAAGAAAAATGTAAACATATCAATGTGGGAATCACTATCTATCCCAAGCCAAAGAGATTTGCTACAAGCTGCCATGAAGGACTGGTCAACTTCAAATCAGCAAGTCCAAATGCAAGAGAAGGTGCTCACAAATGCTGCCCATCCTGAGGGGAATCATGGAGGATAGCAAGGTAAGATGTTGAAGCCCCCTTCATTCTATGTTTCATTGATCATTGGGAACCAATTAGTACACAATTTCATGATTGATTCCAGGGGCAAGTAGTTCAATAATGCCCAAGCAAATAGCTGATCAGTTGGGAATTCAATATGAAACCATATCCAAAGGAGTGGTACAATTGGATGGGACAGCAGTAACAACAGTTGGAGTGATTAAAAACTTGAGTCTTACTTTGCATGCATGTCCCAACGTGGTTGTTTTGCAAGATGTCTCGATAATAGACCTTCCACCACTCTTTGCCCTATGTTTGTTAAGGGATTTCACAAATAAATATTGAGGTTACTTGTCTGCTGATTGGTCACACATGTTGTTCGAACAAGATATGGAACTAAAGCCACAATCAGGTCTCGAACCTATTACAAACTTTCACATCGAGCCTTACACTCCAAGTCAGATCAATACCAATTGTTCAACATTTGATCAAGAAGATTATCCAAGCACTGATGAAGCTGACACCAAGGTAGGAAGCATCCCAGATTTGACTCTTGATGAATGGGCAAGCAAGGTGCATGCTTTTGATCCTTATCAAGAAATAGAAGAATCTGAGTTAGGATTCTATTGCATGCATGAAGAAAATCAGCCTATTCCTAGCATCACCAAGCCAGACCACAAGGATGACAATGAGGTATGGCAGTTGTTTTTTGATGGATCAAGGAGTAGACAAGGTGCAGGAGGGGGAGCCATGCTGGTTTCACCTCAAGGAGTTAAGTATTATTCAGCTTTTAGATTTCAGTTTGCATGCTCTAACAACACTGTTGAATATGAAGCCTTGGTGCAAGGACTACATTGGGCAATCAAGAGAGGGATAAAGAACTTGCAAGTCTTTGGTGACAGTGAGTTGATTGTCAACCAAGTTAAGGGGCAGCATGCTGATCAAGAATAATCTGCTCAAGTGCTACAAGAACAGGGTGTGGGACCTCATTGAATATTTTGAGGGCTTTAGCATAAAATCCATTCCTAGAAAAGAGAACCAAGCTGCTGACAGGCTTGCAGCAGTTGGGGCAGCCTTTGACATTGTGGAGAGCATTCAAAAGGACAAGGTATAGCCAAACATCCATGTGATTGTGAGGCCTTCAGTGTAGGAAAACAATGTAAGTTGGAAAGTATTTGAAAATGATTAGCAAATCATCCATTTCTTGAAGAAGAGGCTGAGTTCTCACCAAAATCAGAAAAGTTGGAGCAGCAGTATGGTGACCAGTGGTGTAGCTGAGAACCAACAAACTACCAAAGGGGCTTATTACTTTGGAGTTCATTTTCAATCCTAATGATCAGTTTAGGAAGGAGAAAGAAAACATCCAAGTGAAGGAAGAAGATTCAGTGTCCATCTCAGTAGGAGAAGGAAAATCACTCCAAGTTGGTAAGATGACAACTGAGCAAGAAAGGTATGAGTTTATATAACTTTGTCAAGAATTCCCTGATGTGTTTGCTTGGAGCTATGAATATTTGAAAGGTTTCAATCCTGAGTTAGCTCAACACACCATTGAATTGGATCCAAATACTAAGCCCATCAGGCAGAAACAAAGGCCAGTGAACCCCCACATAGAGCCTCTCATGAGAAAATAATTGAATAAGTTGATAGAATCAAGAATCATATTCCCTATCAAGCATTCTAGTTGGGTTGCCAACTTGGTTCCAATCAGAAAGAAGAGTGGGGAAATCAGATTGTGTGTTGACTTCAGAGATTTGAATAGAGAATCTCTCAAGGATCATTACCCACTTCCTTCCATGGAGCAAATTTTACAAGTTGTTGCTGGCTCCGAGAGGTTTTCACTACTTGATGGCTATTCAGGGTACAATCAAATTATGGTGAAGGAAGAAGATCAATTCAAGATAGCCTTTACAACCAAATGGGGAACTTATGCATACAAGAAAATGCCATTTGGGTTGTCCAACGCCGAGCTACCTTCCAAAGAGCAATGGACATGGTGTTCAAAGGTTTGATTAACAACATAGTGCTGATATATCTTGATGATATCACTGTTTTTTCAAAAAATACAGCAGACCACCTCTCTCATTTGAGACAAGTGTTCCAAAGGTGTAGAAGATTTGGAGTCTCCTTGAATCCTAAAAAATGTATTTTCTTAGCTCATGAAGGAAAGCTCCTTGGTCACATTGTCTCCAAAGAAGGATTAGCAATTGATCCGAAAGATTCAAAGCCATAAGAGCACCGCCATTGCTAAGCCATAAGAAGGCCCTTCAAAGTTTCTTGGGAAGAATAAATTTTGTTTAGAGGTTTGTCCCAAATTTTGTAGCCCTTGTCAGACCTATCACCAAGATGCTAAAGAAAAGCATGGCTTTCAAATGGATAGCAAAAGGAAAGGAAAGTTTTGAAGCAATCAAAGAAGCCATCTCTCAAGCCCCAACTCTCATCAACCTGATTTCTCCAAGGATTTCATCCTCTATGTGTTTGGAGGTGATGATACTATTTCTGCAATTTTGGTACAACAAAATAAAGACAATGATGAGCAGCCAATTGCTTTCTTCAGCCAAATCCTGGAGGACTATGAGGTGAGATATTATTTCATTGAGAAGCATGTTCTTGCAGTAATCAGGAGCTTGAAGAAATTCAAGCATCTAGTTTCAAACAATAAGGTCCAATTGCTGGTTTCTCATGCGGGAGTTAAAGACTTCCTCCTAAATAAAGACTTGAATGAAAAAAGGGCAGGTTGGATTACTCATGTCATGGAGTATGACATAGAGATCAAGGTCACCAAGTTGGTCAGAGGAAAAGGACTATGTGAGCAGCTGATTTTGAGCAAGCAAATGGAAGCATGTAATGAGAAAGAGACTGTTTGGCGTTGCAAGAAATCCATGAGCAAGGAAGCACTCAAGAGGATAATGATGGTGTCCCCACTCTTTGCTGGACCCAAGATATAATGCACTTCCTAAGCACAGGTCTATGTCCTCCAGAGATGAACAAGACCCAAAGAAGACACTTCAGGTTGCAAGCTGTCCCATATGCCCTTGTTGATGGTGTTTTATTCAAAAGAGATGTGAATGGAGTACTGCTGAGATGCATTGGTACAAATCAGATTCATAAGGTGCTGGAAGAGTTCCATGGTGGACCAGCTGGTGGTCATTTTGCACCAAGAGTGACAACTCTAAAGATCATGAGGGCTGGTTATTATTGGCCCAAGATTTTCAATGATTGTTATGCATGGATCAAGAGGTGCAAGAATTGTGCATTCTTCACAGGTAAAGAGAGGCTAGCTGCCCTTCCATTGCATCCAATTTCAGTTGACCAGCCATTCATGCAATGGGGTTTAGACTTCATTGGAGTCATTAATCCCAATTCAAGCCAAGGGCACAAGTGGATTTTAACAGCCACAGATTACTTCACTAAGTGGACTGAAGTAGTAGCACTCAAGGAAGCAAATGAATCTAGCATCCTAGACTTCTATGAGGGAATAACAACTAGATTTGGTGTACCTGCTACAATAATATCAGATAATGCATTGGCATTCATCGGGTCCAAGGTGACTGAATGGGCTGTCAAGAACGGATCTACCTAAGTACTTCATCAAACTATTACCCCCAAGGTAATGGCTAGGCTGAATCTACAAACAAGAACTTGTTGATGATCATTAAGAGGACTCTTGATGAAAATCAGAGGTCTTGGCATACTAAATTGAAATCAGCTTTATGGGCTGATAGGATAACTCCCAAGAGATCTACACAGTAACTCTCCATTCAAGCTTGTTTATGGGAGAGAGGCAATTTTACCCATGTCTCTTGAGTTTCCAACATTGGAACTCATGAAAAGTTGGAGTTATTGGAGTTTGAGCCCATGGAGGTTAGATATGCAGAATGATGGAGCTCCAAGAAATCGAAATCAGCATCCCAAGCAATGGAGAAGGATTAGGCTTTGATAAAGAAGAACTTTGAGAGAAAGGCCAAGAATAGGTACTTCCAAGTTGGAGATCTAGTGTTAAAATGGGATGCAAACAGAGCAAAACCGGGAAGGCATTCAAAATTTGATGCCATTTGGAGTGGCCCATACATGGTCACAAAGTGTAAGGATAGCAATGCTTTCTAGTTGTCTTCATTGGATGGTGAAGAACTGCAGATTCTAGTCAATGGAATCCATCTGAAGCATTGCTACTGAAGGAAATGCTTCACCCTGTACATATTAGTTTAGGTTTTTCATTCCTCCAAGTGCTTGTGCACATTGTTTTGCTGCAGATTAGTTTTTCTTTCCCTAAGTGCTTTGGCACAAGTTTGCTTTGTTCCTGGAGATGTGTTTGCAGCCTTGCTCCATCAGGTGATATTCCATCTTCCTCCTTGCAGTGTTCTAGTCAGTTGGGGTATCAAACAGAGAATTCAATGACTCCATACCCAATGGATTTCTTCAGTCAACTGGTAACTTCATCCAAGAAGTAGATGACCCCTCTGAGTCGCCAAAATTGTTATCCAAAATGTGCCCCCGCTCATTTTTGTGGCTAACTCCTCTCATTTTTTCCTCTCTTGTGCCTCAGTCATAATATTTTTCTTTCCAGGCACTCAAAACCTTCTGAAATGAAACCATTGAAAGAGCTCTTTCTCAACTTTCCGTAAAGGTAAAGTTTTCCTCCTAACTCCATGTATTTTTGAAGTTATGGCTCGACGAAGTTTTTTGGAAAAAATTTCCCCTGAAAGGCCCGCTGGCAATGAGATGCTGCCATGTGGCACCTAGAGTGGTGGAGTGTGGGGAAATTTTGGAAAATTTTCCAAATGACCAAAAAGGTGCAAAAATTTGAATTTTTGCCCGCCGCTAACCCGATTTGGCCGTGTTTTGCCCTAAAACGTCAAATGGCCATATCTTTTGATCTAGAGCTTGGTTTTTCATGTTCTTTATATCAATGGAAAGCTGGTGAAATTATCTACAATATTTCAGGGTAATTTTTTCATTTTGATGGAGTTTGGAGAGAGGAAATTGAAAAACACCTCTCGCACGTGGTCATGGACAAAATGACGCTTCAACCACCATTTTTAATGAAGAATGGCTCGCATTCTCTCCCAAAGATGGCTAAAAATGTCAAGGGATGGGTCTGTAAGGATGCCCATGCTATTTTGAATGTGTTTTGGTCAATGGTTGAATCCCTTCCATGTTTTTCCATGTTTCTCTCTCCTAGGCTCGTCCCTTGCACTGTAAAAGCCAGATTTGGCTCATTTTCAAAGGGTGGAACATTTTTTTGTGTATTACAGGTCCCCTTTCTCACCTTGGAAGTGATTTTGGTGGAATATTAGACCTTTTCTAAGAGTTACAACTTTATTTTTCCTCTCAGGTGTTGTAATGCAAGTGATTTTGATGATTAAAATAACAATACAGCCTCTGTGATTAGTTTTCATCCTCTGCCTGTGTTGTTTGGTTAATTTCTGATCCTTCATTACAATTATCAGTTTATGCATGAGGTTCTTTGTTACATTTTTATGGACTATGTCAATCATAGAAGTAAAAAATGCTCACCACTCTTTTGGTGCATCACCTATTAGCATTAGTTTTAGCTTTTTTCCATTCTCTATCTCTATCTCCTTTGGAATTTAGGGTAGGGTTAGGAATATAGACCTCTGCAACTTGTAAGTGATAAATCTGACTAGAGGAATTGAGGAACCAACCTCTAAACTAGAGATTCCTTTCTCATTTTGCAAGTCCCACACTTGGGGAAAGGATGCAATGTTATGCAATCACACTTTGGATGCTAGTATGATCAAAATGGAAATATGATCAACATCCGTGGGGTGCTTTGCTGATTTGCAACAATAGATCGCTTTCGGGAAATACAGTCACAAACACATATGACCAAACGAACTGGAGAAGAAAGGACTCAACTGTTCCAGGAAGAGCCATGAAAACACCTGGCTGCATCCACAGTCTTTCCCTACCTCTGACTTCCAATTCCGTGAATTGTCTAGACTGTTCAGCACCCTTCTGCATGCAACCACCTGCTACTCACAAGTACAGTCTCACAAGATCTTCTCACTCTTGCCAATCCACAAGGGTGTGGAAAAGGATATCTGTCCTTGATGGTTAACTTCTTCAAGACTCTGCACTCCACACAAAGCCTAAGTGCTCCATCAAATTTCACTGAAATAGTACTGGTACTCCATACAAGGAGCGCGAAGGATGAGGATTCTTGACAATCAGCAACACTTCCAACTGCCACTTCAACTCAATCACCACAGGTCCAGTCAACAGGTCCAGAACCCTCACAGAGAGCTCACCACTGGAACCAACACAACGTGATGATATCTTGTTCTTCCTCAGTAACAAACACGATGACAACTCTTTGGGCATGCGGTTATGGTAAACGTGAAGACGCTTCTCCACACTAGCTAGAATAGGAACATGTTGTCCCCTCAACATTCCAACCACCAAATCAAGCACTGCTTAGATACTTGGACTGCTCGCCCTAACTCTGCACAGGCTCCCGCATGCTCACAACTGACACATGTATCTTCCTTGTCTATCTTCTCTGCACTATCTTCACCATGCACGTCTACTCGGATCCGACATAACCACATATTAGATCAGGAAGTAATGTCACTTTACCATCTCAGATAAACTTCTACCCAGCACTAGCTCAAATCCATCCACTTAAATCATGGACAACACCAGCTTTCCTTTCCACCAGTTGACCTGCCTCGTGTAGGGCCAACTAAAACCATGGTTGCGATGACAACTATTTCAAGCCACTTGGTACCTCCGGAGGACTAGAGGTCCAAATCCTAGGCCCATTGAACTATACACCATTGTGGGTCACACCTGTGTTCACAAGTGCCAGGGTTCTCCTTACCCAAATCACCACCTCCACAACATTCAACTTACTTAAGTCGTTGTTATACAAAATGTGCCCCCTGCTCGTTTTGTGGCTAACTCCTCTCATTTTTTCCTCTCTTGTGCCTCAGTCATAATATTTTGCTTTTCAAGCACTCAAAACCTTCTGGAAATGACACCATTAGATAGAGCTCTTTCTCAGCTTTCCAGAAAGGTAAAGTTTTCCTCCTAACTCCATGTATTTTTGAAGTTATGGCTCAGTGGAGTTTTTTGGAAAAAGTTTCCCCTGAAAGGCCCGTGGCCAATGAGATGCCGCCATGTGGCACCTAGAGTGGCAGAGCACGGGGAAATTTTGGAAAATTTTCCAAATGACCAAAAAGGTGCAAAAATTTGAATTTTTTCCCACCGACCCGATTAGGCCCTATTTTTCCCTAAAACTTCAAATCGCCATATCTTTCGATCCAGGACTCGCTTTTCACGTTCTTTATATCAATGGAAAGATGGTGAAATTCTCTAAAAGATTTCGGGGTTATTTTTGAATTTTTGTGGAGTTTGGAGAGAGAAAATTAAGAAACACCTCTGGCACGTGGTCATGGACAGAAATGACGTTTCAACAACCGTTTTTAATGAAGAATGGCTCGCATTCTCTCCCAGCATGGTTAAAAATGTCAAGGAATGGGTCTGTCAGGGTGCCCATGCTGTTTTGATGGCATTTTTGTCAATGGTTAAACCCCTTGCATGTTTTCCCATGTTTCTCTCTCCTGGGGTCATGGTTTGCACTGTAAAAGCCAGGATGAGTTCATTTTGCAAAAGGGAGACACTTTTTCAGCTCTCCGCAACTTCCTTTTTCTTCCTCTTGGCGTAATTTGTGAAGAAATTTTACCTTTCCATGTAATGCAGCACCTTTTCTTGCCTCTAGATCACTGTAATGTGTTGTATTGAATCGAGATGTTGATATATGTTCTATGATTAAAATCCCTCAATCCTTTCATATATCTATCATTGCTTTCTTGATCTTTCATTACATCTTGAGCATTTGTGCATGTTTTGTGCTATGTTTTCTTTGTGGATTGTGTATTTCATGCAGCATCAAGTGTCTACAACTCCTTTGGTGCATCACCTATTAGCATTAGTTCTTTCTTTTTTGCATTCTCTATCCCTGTCTCCTTAGAATTTAGAGTAGATTTAGGAGTTTAAACCTCTCAATTGTGCAAGTGAAATAGCTAATCGAGGAGTTGAGGAACCACCTCTAACTGGAGATTCCTCTTCCATTTTACAATTCCCACACTTGGGAAGAGGATTCAATGTTGTGCAATCAAACTGGATGCATAGGGTGATCAAACTAGAAATCTAATCAACATCCAGGGGGTGTGCTGATTTGCCACAATAGTTTTGGCACGCCACTGGTGGGACCTTAGAGGTCTTCCACTTTATCTTTGATAGGTTGGTGTGTTCCTGTTAAAGATTCAACCTTTTGGAGGCACTTTCAAAAGCACATATGGCGACTCCATCTAGTAAACAACTCATTGTCTAAGTTGCAGACCTGTTTTCCATTCATTTCCATCCATTCTTCTTTCCATCATTTTCATTCTTTCCCATTCCATGAAGTTGTGCAATCATGACTTCATTTCCATCATGAAATTCACATTTACAACAGCAAGATATCACACCTCCAACATGTTTTACAAATCCTCCAAATCAACATTTTGATCAAATTCAAAATTAGCATGTCTACCCATATGAGCAAAGAGTGCCAAAGTCGGTTTGGATATGAAGCATGTCAAGTACAAGGGTATCTTTGGTTGTGAGGGCAAGAAGAAGAAAATGTAGATCTGCTGGAACAAATCCAAAAGATGGAGGTAAACATGGTGCTATCCAGGCTCAAGCACAAATGAAAGCATTTAGAATCGGTTGTAGAGCACCTTGTCCATGGGTGGGACCATTATCCCAAATGTGCCCTCTCTGCTCATTTTGTGGCTAACTCCTTTAAATATTTCCTTCTCTTGTGCAGTTAGAATATTTTGTTTTCCAAGCACTCAAAACCTTCTATAAATTACACCATTGGATATAGCTCTCTCTCGGCTTTCCAGAAAGGTAAAGTTTTCCTCCTTACTCCTCATATTTTTCAAGTTATGGCTCGGCGGAGTTTTTGTGGGAAATTTTCCTTAGAGGGCCCGCAACCAATTAGAATGTGCAACGTGGCACCTAGAGTGGCGGAGTGTAGGGAAAATTTTAAAAAAATCCAATGACCAAACGGGTAAAAATTCAAACTTTTGCCCGCCGATCCGATTTTGGCCTGCTTTTTGCCCTAAATTTTCAAATCGCCATATCTTTCGATCTAGAGCTCGGATATTTGCGTTCTTTATATCAATGGAAAGATGGTGAAATTATCTACATGATTCTGGAGTAAATTTTTTATTTTGGTTCAGTTTGGAGAGATAAAATTAAGAAACATCTCTAGCACGTGGTAATGGCTAGAAATGACGTTTCAACAACCAGCTTTTAATGTAAAATGGGTCGCATTCTTCTTCAAAGATGGCCAAAAATGTCGTGGCATGGGTCTGTAAGGATGCCCATGCTATTTTAATGCATCTTCATTCAATGGGGAATGGTTCCCATGTTTTTACATTTTCTCTCTCCCGGCTCGACCCATGCGTTGTAAAAGCCGATTTAGCTCATTTTTTGTTGGTTGAACATTTTTTGGGACAACAAGCTTCTTCTTTCACCTTCAACAAGTGATTTTTGCAAGTATCAGACCTTCTTCATGATTGTAATAGGTTTCTACCTCTTTTGATGTTGCAAATGCAAGGATTTTGACAAAGTGAAAATGACAAAGGCACTCTCGTGATCAATTTTCACCCTTTGTTTTATTGTCTTGTTTCATTTCAGCCTCTAATTACATCTTATCAGCCTATGTATGATGTTTCATGTTGCATTTTATGAAATTGTGTCAATTTTCATGAACAAGAAGTGTTCACCACTCCTTTGGTGTATCACCTATTAGTTTAGTTTCAATTTTTGTACTTTCTATCTCTGTCTCCTTGGAATTTAGAGTAGGATTAGGATTCAAACCTCTCAATTATGTAAATAATGATCCGATCGAGGAGTTTGAGGAACCAGCCTCTAATCTGAGATTCCTCTCTCATTTTACAAGTCCCACACTTGGAGAGAGGTTTCAATGTTGTGCAATCACACTAGATGCCTAAAACATCAACTTAGAAACCTGATTTGCATCTAGGGGTGCTGCTGATTTGCAACAATAGTTTTGGCACGCCCGGTGGGACCTTAGAGGTCTCATTTTCATTGCAACAAAGTTGATGTGCATCTGCTGCAATTTTCTTGCTTAAAAGAGCTATAAATTACACATCTGGCGACTCCAAGGAAGAAGAATCAGCTGGTTTTAGCAGTGCAGACCTGAAAACTCATGAGAAGAATCACTACAAGGTCAAGAGCTGGAGAAGAAGAGGTGTTGTTTGAATATCTGCAGTTATCTCCAAGAGTAAGGCAAAGTGGGAGGAGAATCCAAAGGTCTCCATCTCCACCAAACAGAACTCTCTCAACTCCTCCACCTGGTAGGCCTTTCATTCAATCAACAAGGGTTCTAAGGCCAATTAGAATGGCACAAAACAACCCCTATGTCAATTTCACTAGCAACAGCCCACTTGCTCTCAATGCACAAAATCCAATTCCAATTGCAGCCTTGAAGAACATTCCATACTTCACTGGAGAGAATCAGACTACTCCTGGTGATCATGTTAAAGACATTGCCAACCTTTGTGTAATTCATGAAATCAATGAGATGCAAGTTGCTGTCAAATTGCTGGCATCTTCATTCAAGGGGAAGGCTTTGCAATGGTTTAGAAGCCTTGCCTCAGGTTCTATTCAAAATTGGAACCAGCTATGTGTAGCACTTCATGAGCAATTTGGAGAGAAGGGAGACAACTTGTCTCTTTTGGAGCAGCTGACAACCATCAAGAGAGCTCCCAATGAGCAGCTGACTGATTTCAACTTCAGATTTCAAAGGACTTGGGAGAGAATTCTAGTGGCAGTCAGGCCAACAACAGAAGGTGCTTTTCTTTACTATCTCAAAGCTCTAAATTCTGATATTTCTATGTTAATTCAGTCCATGGGAGGCACAACTATCCCCATTGCTTATAAAGATTGCCATTAGAGCTGAAAATTGTTTGATCCAAGCTGGCAAACTAGCCCCTAGACCTCCCATGCCATTGTTTCCAAGTTTAGAGAGCCCAAACACTAATCAAGCACCTAATTTGGCTCCTTCTCCCACTCCTAGAAATCAGAATTCAAGTGAAGCTTCCACTTCATCTTCTAGTGCCTCAAATGAACTTCAAGAAGTCATGAAGCAATTGCAAAATTTAGGTAATGAGCTGGTTACTCTCAAGAGGCAACAAGCCCAAAGTTTTAGACCTTCCTTCCAGCCTCAAGCTCAGCCTAACAGCAGCCATATCAACCTCATAGACCACCCAATCCAGCTGAAATCTAAATCAAGCAAGGCCTCCCCCAATGCACCATTTCAGCCCTATAATCCAAATGCTATATCTGCCTCTAAGGCATTGGTGCCAACACAAAACAACGTTGCTCAGGAGTATGATTGGTGTTTTCCATGCAATGAACCTCACAACCAATCTATGTGTTTCAACGGTGCCTTGAATCAAGCATTAATGGTGACAACTACTGGTGTGGAGGGTGAGGGCAGTCAAGGAAACAACCAACAACAAGAAACATTCCAGCAGCAATCAGCTCCAAATGACACCACACTTGTGAACTGGCAGGCAGAGGATTTTTGTGGCATAAATCAAATAGTCTCTCAAGGTGTTGCAGCCAACACAAGGTCAAAAAGAAGGAATTTGGGTGAAGAACAACCATTAGCTCCAACCAATCCACAACCTTTTATGGCTCCACAAATGGTTGGCAAACAAAATCCAGTTGTAAATGCACAAGGGCAGCCAAGAACAGCTCCTAGACCAACTCAAATACCAGTTGTTGCTTCCCACATGCAAGGGATGAATATGCAAACCAAGCAAGGATGCAACAAATAATATGCAAACCAAGGGATGAAAATGTAAAGAGATCCTTCATCACCATTTAGTATCATCATCGATTTAGTATCATTGAAGAAACAAATGTAAATATATCAATGTGGGAATCCCTATCTATCCCGTGCCGAGAGAGATTTACTACAAGCTGCCATGAAGGACTCGCCAACTTCAATCAAAAAGTCCAAATGCAAGAGAAGGTGCTCACAAATGCTGCCCACCTCAAGGGAATCATGGAGGACAACAAGGTAAAATGTTGAAGCCCCTCCTTTTTATGTCTCATTAATCATTGGAAACCAATTGGTGCACAATTACATGATTGATTCCGGGGCAAGTAGCTCAAGATGCCCAAGCAAATAGCTGATCACTAGGACTTCAATATGAAACCATATCCAAAGGAGTAGTGCAATGGATGGGACAACAAAGAATAATAATTGGGGGTGATTAGAAACTTGAGTCTTACCTTGCATGCATGTCCAAATGTTGTTGTTTTACAAGATGTATCAGTTATAGACCTTCCACCACTCTTTGCCCTATGTTTGTCAAGAGATTTCATAGCCAAGATTGGAGGATATTTGTCTGCTGATTGGTCACACATGCTGTTCAGAATGAGGTATGGAACCAAAGCTACAATCAGGTCTAAACCTATTGCAAACTTCCACATTGAGCCCTACACTCCAAGTCAGATCAATGCCAACTATTCGGCATTTGATCAAGAAGATCACCCAAGCACTGATGAAGTTGACACCAAGGTTGGAAGCATCCCAGATCTAACTCTTGATGAATGGGCAAACAAGGTGCATGCTTTTGATCCTTATCAAGAAGTAGAAGAATCTGAGCTAGGGGTCTATTGCATACATCAAGAAGATCAGCCCATTCCTAGCATCACCAAGCCAAACCACAAGGATGACAATGAGGTATGGCAGCTATTTTTTGATGGATCAAGGAGTAGACAAGGTGCAGGAGGTGGAGCTATGCTTATTTCACCTCAAGGAGTAAAGTACTATTCAGCTTTTAGATTTCAGTTTGCATGCTCCAATAACACTGCTGAATATGAAGCCTTGGTGCAAGGGATGCATTGGGCAATAAAGAGAGGAATAAAGAACTTGCAAGTCTTCGGTGACAGTGAGTTGATTGTCAACCAGGTCAAGGGGCAGCATGCTGTCAAGAATGATCTACTCAAGTGCTACAAGAACAGGGTGTGGGACCTCATTGAAGATTTTGAGGGTTTTGGCATCAAATCAATTCCTAGGAAAGAGAACCAAGTCTGCCGACAAAGCTTTTGCAGCAGTTGGGGGCAGCCTTTGACATTGTGGAGAGCATTCAAAAAGATAAGGTACAACCAAACATCCATGTGATTATGAGGCCTTCAGTGCCGGATAACAATGTAAGTTGGCAAGTGTTTGAGAATGACCAGCAAATCATCCATTTCTTACAAGAAGAAGCTGAGTTCTCAGCTAAAAATCAGAAAATTGAACAAAGAAGTATGGTGACCAAGTGGTACAACTGAGAACTAACAAGCTACCCAAGGGACTTATCACTTTGGAGTCCATTTTCAATCCCAATGATCAGTTTAGGAAAGAGAAAGCAAACATTTAGGTCAAGAGAGAAGATTCAGTATCCATCTTGGTGGAAGAGAACAAACCATTGTAAATTGGAAAGATGACAACTGAACAAGAAAGGTATGAGTTCATACAAATTGTGTCAAGAGTTCCCGATGTGTTTGCTTGAGCTACGAAGATTTGAAAGGTTTCAATCCCAAGTTAGCTCAAAGACACCATTGAGTTGGACCCAAATACTAAGCCCATCAGTAAAAACAAAGGCCACCAATCCACACATGGAACCTCTCATGAGGAAGGAATTGAACAAGTTGATTGAGTCAAGAATCATATTCCCAATCAAGCATTCTAGTTGGGTTGCCAACTTAGTTCCAATTAAAAAGAAGAGTGGAGAGATCAGATTGTGTGTTGACTTCAGAGACTTGAATAGAGCATCTCTCAAGGACCATTACCCACTCCCTTCTATGGAGAAAATTTTGCAAGTTGTGGCTGGCTCCGAGAGGTTTTCACTACTTGATGGCTACTCGGGCTACAATCAGATTATGGTGAAGGAAGAAGATCAGTTCAAGACAGCCTTCACAACCAAATGGGGAACTTATGCATACAGGAAAATGCCATTTGGGCTGTCCAACGCTGGAGCTACCTTCCAAAGAGCAATGGACATGGCATTCAAAGGTTTGATTAACAACGTGGTGTTGATATACCTTGATGATATCACTGTTTTTTCAAAGAATGCAATAGACCACCTCTCTCATTTGAGACAAGTCTTCCAAAGGTGCAGGAGATTTGGAGTGTCTTTGAATCCTAAGAAGTGTATCTTCCTAGCACATGAAGGAAAGCTCCTTGGCCATATTGTCTCCAAAGAAGGATTAGCAATTGATCCAGAGAGGGTCAAGCCATAAGAGCACTACCATTGCCAAGCCACAAAGAAGGCCCTTCGAGTTTCTTGGGAGAATAAACTTTGTTCGAGGTTTGTCCCATTTTGCAGCCCTTGTCAAACCTATCACCAAAATGTTAAAGAAAAGCATGGCTTTCAAGTGGACAACAGAAGGCAAGGAGAGTTTTGAAGCAATCAAAGAAGCCATCTCCCAAGCACCAACTCTCATCAACCCGGATTTCTCCAAGGATTTCATCCTCTATGCATTTGGAGGTAATGATACTATTTCTACCATTTTGGTACAGCAGAACAAGGACAATGATGAGCAGCCAATTGCTTTCTTCAGCCAAAGCCTAGATGACTATGAGGTGAGATATTCTTTTATTGAGAAGCATGTACTTGCAGTAATCAGAAGCTTGAAGAAATTCAAGCATCTAGTCTCAAACAACAAGGTTCAGTTGTTGGTCTCTCATGCGGGAGTAAAGGACTTCCTCCTCAACAAGGATTTGAATGAGAAAAGGGTAGGTTGGATCACTCGTGTCATGGAGTATGACATTGAGATCAAGGTCACCAAGCTGGTAAGAGGAAAAGGATTGTGTGAGCAGCTGATTCTGGGCAAGCAAAAAGGAGTATGTAATAAAGAAGAGGTTGTTTTGACAGTTCAAGACAGCCATGTGCAAGGTAGCACTCAAGAAGAGGATAATGTTGTCCCCACTCCTTGCTGGACCCAAGGTATAATGCATTTCCTAAGCACAGGCCTATGCCTCCGTAGATGAACAAAACCCAAAGAAGACACTTCAGATTGCAGCTGTCCCATATGCCATAGTAGATGGTGTTTTTTGTTCAAGAAAGATGTGAATGGAGTGCTGCTGAGATGCATTAGCACAAATCAGATTCATAGGGTGTTGGAAGAGTTCCATGGTGGACCAGCTAGTGGTCATTTTGCACCAAGAGTGACAAATCTAAAAATCATGAAGGCTGGTTATTATTGGCCCAAGATTTTCAAAGTGATTGCTTTGCGTGGATCAAAAGGTGCAAGAATTGTGCATTCTTCACAGTAAGAGAGGCTTGCTGCCCTTCCATTGCATCCAATTTCAGTTGACCAGCCATTCATGCAATGGGGTTTGGACTTCATTGAGTCATTAATCCCAATTCAAGCCAAGGGCATAAGTGGATTTTGATGCCACAGACTACTTCACCAAGTGGATCAAGCAAGAGCACTCAAGGAAGCAAATGAGTCTAGCATCTTAGACTTCTATGAGGGGATAGTAACTAGATTTGGCATACCTGCTACAATAATCTCGTATAATGCATTAGCATTCATTGATCCAAGGTGACCGAGTGGGTTGTCAAGAACGGGATCTACCTAAGTACTTCATCAAACTACTACCCTCGTGGGTAATGGCCAGGTTGAATCTACAAACAAGAACTTGTTGAGGATCATTAGGAGGACTCTTGATGAGAATCAGAGGTCTTGGCATACCAAACTGAAATCAGCCTTATGGGCTGATAGGATAACTCCCAAGAGATCCACAGGTAACTCTCCATTCAGGCTTGTTTATGGAAGAGAGGCAATCTTGCCCATGTCACTTGAGTTGCCAACATTGGAACTCATGAAGCAGTTAGAGTTGCTAGAGTTTGGGCCCATGGAGGTGAGATATGCAGAGTTGATGGAGCTCCAAGAGATCAGAGATCAGGCATCCCAAGCAATGGAGAAGGATCAAGCTTTGATCAAGAAGACCTTTGATAGGAAGGCCAAGAGTAGATCTTTCCAAGTTGGAGATCTAGTGTTAAAATGGGATGCAGATAGAGCAAAACCGGGAAGGCATTCAAAATTTGATGCCATTTGGAGTGGCCCATACATGGTCACAAAGTGTAAGGACAACAATGCCTTCCAATTGTCTTCATTAGATGGCGAAGAACTACGTAGATTCCAGTCAATGGAATCTATCTAAAGCATTGCTACTAGAGGGAAATTCTCCACCTTGTAAATATTAGCTTAGGTTTTCATTCCTCCAAGTGCTTGTGCACATTGTTTTGCTGTAGGTTGTTTTTTCCCTAAGTGCTTTGGCACAGCTTGTTGTTCCTGGGAATGTGTTTGCAGGCCTTGCTCCATCAGGTGATTTTCCATGTTCCTCTTTGCAACGTTCTAGTCAGTTGGGGTATTAAATAGAGAATCAAGTGACTCCATGCCCAATGGATTGCTTCAGTAAATGGTAACTTCATCCAAAGAGGTAGATGACCCTCTCGAGTCGCCAAAATTGTTATCCCAAATGTGCCCCCTGCTCATTTTGTGGCTAACTCCTTTACATATTTCCTTCTCTTGTGCCTCAGTCAGAATATTTTGTTTTCCAGGCACTCAAAACCTTCTATAAATGGCACCATTGGATAGAGCTCTCTCTCAGCTTTCCAGAAAGGTAAAGTTTTCCTCCTAACTCCTCATATTTTTCAAGTTATGGCTCTGGCGGAGTTTTTGTGGGAAATTTTCCTTAGAGGGCCCACACCAATCGAACGTGCCACATGGCACATGGAGTGGCAGAGCGGAGGTAGGAAAATTTGAAAAAAATTCCAAAGACCAAACGGGTAAAAATTCAAACTTTTGCCCACCGATCCGATTTTGGCCTTTTTTGCCCTAAATTTTCAAATCGCCATATCTTTCGATCCAGAGCTTGGATTTTCACGTTTCTTTATATCAATGGAAAGATGGTGAAATTATCTACATGATTCCGTGGTCAATTTTGTGTTTTGGTTCAGTTTTGGAGAGAGAAAATCAAGAAACATCTCTCGCACGTGGTAATGGCCGTAAATGACGCTTTCAACAACCAGCTTTAATGCAAAATGGGTCGCATTCTTCTTCAAAGATGGCCAAAAATGTCGTGGGCATGGGTCCGTAAGGATGCCCATGCTATTTTAATGCATCTTCATTCAATGGGGAATGGCTCCCATGTTTTTACATGTTTTCTCTCTCCGGCTCGACCCATGCGTTGTAAAAGCCGATTTGGCTCATTTTTTGTGGGTTGAACATTTTTTTGGACAACAAGCTTCTTCTTTCACCTTCAACAAGTGATTTTTGCAAGTATCATACCTTCTTCATGATTGTAACAGGTTTCTACCTCTTTGATGTTGCAAATGCAAGGATTTTGACAGTGAAAATGACAGTGCAGACTCTATGATCAATTTTCAGTCCTTTGTTTGTATTGTCTTGCTTCATTTCAAACCTCTAATTACATCTTATCAGCCTATGTATGATGTTTCATGTTGCATTTTATGAAATTGTGTCAATTTTCATGAACAAGAAGTGTTCACCACTCCTTTGGTGTATCACCTATTAGTTTAGTTTCAATTTTTGCACTTTCTATCTCTGTCTCCTTGGAATTTAGAGTAGGATTAGGATTCAAACCTCTACAATTGTGCAAATAATAGATCTAATCAGAGGAGTTTAAGGAACCAACCTCTAATCTAGAGATTCCTCTCTCATTTTACAAGTCCCACACTTGGAGAGAGGTTTCAATGTTGTGCAATCACACTGGATGCCTGAAACATCAACTTAGAAACCTGATTTGCATCCAGGGGTGCTGCTGATTTGCAACAATAGGACCTTTTCCAAGGCATTACGGCCCTCGAGAGAAGCTAGCCTTCATGATTACAACACTACCATAGTGGACTGAAGGAATAAAGGTGTATGAGAGGAGCATTCAACAACCTTTTCAACAAGTAAGCACACCATCTCATGCCTTTTCTCTCCCTCTTTCCCAATTTGTTTTATCTCAACAGTGTCAAGTTTTAAACTCTCCATCTGCTGTCCCAAGTGTTGAATCCATTTCTCCATTCCCTAGTCTTCCACCCCATCTCAAATTCTTCTGTCATTTTCCCTTCCAAACAACCATTCCCTCCAAAGAAACAAGATTTCCTACCTCCTCCACCACCACAAAAATTACAAAATCAATTAAGTTAAATCCACTTCTCCTCTTGCATTCCCAAATCCATGTTGGGAGGATAAAAATCAGAATGCCAATCAAGGAAAACAATAGCAGAAAGAAGAGCCAAACAAGGATGAAGAAATTCAAAGTCTAAAGAGTTGGGCTCTTAAATTTGGGATTACAAAAATCCCCTTGATGGTGAAACCAATAGAGGATGTTGAAGTTGGAGAACAAGTGGAAAACAAGGCTGATTTTATAACAGCAGTGAAGCGAGAAAAACAACAGTTTGTTGGTGATGAGTTGGGTGTCCATGTTGGCACTTTGCCCAAAGAAAATGCTGATCCAGTTTACACTACAAAATCAGCCATCGAGAAGGAAGGAAAACCATCTCAAAACCCCATCTTTGAGGAGCAAATGGATGAGGTCAAGTCAGTTTTACAATAGAAGAAGGAAGCATCATTGATACATTTTTGCTTTCATTTGAAGGGGCTGATTTGATTGATGAAGACATTATGGAGGTGAAAAAACAGGTCCAAATTGTGAGCAAAAGGCACAAGAAATTTCATGCTTCTCTCCCACTTCATCTCTCCAACAATCTAATGTTTGGGATGAGTTTGGATTGACAAGTTTCATGTTTGAAAATGAAGTTATACAGGGTGAAGAAAATGCAGATTTGGAGGCCACCATACAAGAGGGAGAGACTTTCCTGTAGTAAGACATTCAAGAGTTTGATTTTCCATCAGACTTAGAAGAATGTTTAGATGAAGAGCTAGCTGAAATTATAATGTTTCCTTCTTCACCATTCGTTCTCCAACAACAAGAACTTGCTGCCATGGACAAAAGAGTTCAAGGACAATAGCCTACAGTTTGCAACATGCCTCTTAAATAAAAGCTGGAAGAATTTGATCTTCTAAAAGCTACAATGGAGGAGCTCCAAATCCAACAATGTATTGCAGCAAGTAACAATCATTATCCAAAATGTGCCCCTACTCATTTTTGTAGCAATCATTATCCAAAATGTGCCCCGCTCATTTTTGTGGCTAACTCCTTGTGTTCTTACCTCTCTTGGGCATGTGCTCAATCTCCATTTTTGATTTATAGGCACTCAAATCTTTCTAAAAATGGTCAGAAGGGTCCACACCCAATCAAAACATGCCATGTGGCACCTGGAGTGGTGGAGCATGGGAAAAATTTGAAAATTTTTCCAAAGACCAAACGGGTAAAATTCAAACTTTTTGCCCGCCAATCCGATTTTGGCTGTTTTTTCCCTAAACTTCAAATCGCCATATCTTTCGATCCGAGCTTGGTTTTTCACGTTCTTTATATCAATGGAAAGCTGGTGAAATTATATACAAGATTCTATGGTCATTTTTGCATTTTGGTTTGGTTTACAGAGAGAAAATCAAGAAACATCTCTGGCACGTGGTAATAGCTAGAAATGACGTTTCAACAACCAGCTTTTTAATGCAAAATGGGTCGCATTCTTCTTCAAAGATGGCCAAAAATGTCGGGGCATGGGTCCAGCCAAGGATGCCCATGTTGTTTTAATGCATCTTCATTCAATGGGGAATGGCTCCCACATTTTTACACATTTTCTCTCTCCCGGGCTCGACCCATGCATTGTAAAAGCTTTTTTGGCTCATTTTTTGAGGTTGAACCTTTTTTTTGGATAGCAAGCTTCTTCTTTCACCTTCAACAAGTGATTTTTGCAAGTATCGACCTTATTCATGATTGTAATAGGTTTTTGCCTTTTTGATGTTGCAAATGCAAGGATTTTGACAAAGTGAAAAATGACAGTGCATCGTGATCAATTTTCAACTCAGTCCTTTGTTTGTATTGTCTTGCTTCATTTCAAACCTCTAATTGCATCTTATCAACTTTCATGTGTATGATGTTTCATGTTGCATTTTATGAAATTGTGTCAATTTGTATGAACAAGAAGTGTTCACCACTCCTTTGGTGTATCACCTATTAGTTTAGTTTTAATTTTTGCACTTTCTATCTTTGTCTCCTTGGAATTTAGAGTAGGATTAGGATTCAAACCTCTGCAATTGTGCAAATAACATGATTTGATCGAGAGGAGTTTGAGGAACCAGCCTTTAATCTGGAGATTCCTCTCTCATTTTACAAGTCCCACACTTAGAGAGAGGTTTCAATGTTGTGCAATCACACTTTGGATGCCTCGAAACATCATCAACTTAGAAACCTGATTTACATCCAGTGGTGCTGCTGATTTGCAACAATAGTTTTGGCACGCCTCTGGGAGTTAGAGGTCTCATTTTCATTACAAAGAAAGTTGATGTGCATCTGCTACAATTTTCTTGCTTAAAAGATCTATAAATTGCACATCCAGGCGAATCCAAGGAAGAAGAATCAGCTGGTTTTAGTAGTGCAGACCTGAAAACTCATGAGAAAAATCACTACAAGGTCAAGAGCTAGAGAAGAAGAGGCGTTGTTTGAATATCTCGTAGTTATCTCCAAGAATAAGGCAAAGTGGGAGGAGAATCCAAAGGTCTCCATCTCCACTTGGTAGGCCTTTCATTCAATCAATAAGGGTTCTAAGGCCAATTAGAATGGCACAAAACAACCCCTATGTCAATTTCACTGTTGGCAAATGCAGCCCACTTGCTCTCAATGCACAAAATTTAATTCCAATTGCAGCCTTGAAGAACATTCCATACTTTACTTTGGAGAGAATCGGACTACTCCCGGTGATCATGTTAAAGACGGGACTTGCAAGATGAGAGAGGAATCTCTAGATTAGAGGCTGGTTCCTCAAACTCCTCTTATTAGATCTATTATTTACATAACTGCAGAGGTTTAGATCCTAATTTTATCCTAATTTGCAAGGAGACAGGGATAAGAAATGCAAAAATTGAAACTAAACTGATAAAGGTGATACACCAAAGGAGTGGTGAGCACTTCTTGCTCATGAAAATTGACACAAATCAGAAATTGTAACATAAAACATCATGCACAAAGTTGATAAGCTGTAAATCAAGGGTTTGAAATGAAGCAAACAACACATACAAAGGACTCAAAGCATTCACAGAGCCTGCATTGTGATTTTCAACATCAAAATCCTTGTATTCCAACACCAAAGAGGCAGAAAAACCTGTTACAATCCCTGGAAGGTCTGATACTTCCAAAATCACTTGTTGAAGGTGAAAACAGAAGCTTGCTGTGCAAAAAGGTGTTCAACCTTTGAAAAATGAGCCAAATCTGGCTTTTACAGTGCATGGGTCGAGCCTAGGAGAGAGAAAACATGAAAAAACATGGGAGCCATTCCCCATTGACCAAAATGCATTAAAAACAGCATGGAGGTCCTTACAAACCCATGCCCTGACATTTTTGACCATGCTGGAGAAGAATGCGACCCATTTTGCATTAAAATTGGTTGTTGAAACGTCGCCTGGCCCATGGGCACGTACTCAGAAGATTTTTTGATTTTCTCCTCCAAACTAAACCAAAAAATTCAAAATTGACCATGGAATCTTGTAGATAATTTCACCAGCTTTCCATTGATATAAAGAACGTGAAAATCTGAGCTCTGGATCGAAAGTTATGGCGATTTGAAGTTTTAGGGCAAAAATAGGCCAAAATCGGATCGGTGGGCAAAAAGTTTGAATTTTTACCCATTTGGTCTTTGGAACATTTTTCAAATTTTCCCCATGCTCCGCCACTCTAGGTGCCACATGGCACGTTCTGATTGGGCGCGGGCCCTTCCTGACCATTTTTTCCTTCGGTCGCTTGGTGTTTTTTTCGCCTTGGACACGTGGCAGCTCCTGATTGGCTATGGGCCTTCTAGGGAAAAATTTCCCACCAAAACTCCGCTGAGCCATAACTTGAAAAATATGTGGAGTTAGGAGGAAAAATTTACCTTTCTGGAAAGCTGAGAAAGAGCTCTATCCAATGGTGCCATTTCTAGAAGGTTTTGAGTGCCTAGAAAACAAAATATTCTAACTGAGGCACAAGAGAAGGAAAGATGTAAAGGAGTTAGCCACAAAATGAGCAGGGGGCACATTTGGGATAACAATTTTGGCGACTCAGAGGGGTCATCTACCTGCTGGATGAAGTTACCAATTACCTAAAGCAATCCATTGGGCATGGAGTCACTTGATTCTCTATTTAATACCCCAATTGACTAGAACGTTGCAAAGAGGAACATGGAAAATCACCTGATGGAGCAAGGCCTGCAAACACATTCCCAGGAACAACAAGCTATGCCAAAGCACTTAGGGAAAGCAAAACAACCTACAGCAAAACAAT
Source organism: Taxus wallichiana var. yunnanensis (assembly GCA_018340775.1). Taxonomy (NCBI): domain Eukaryota; kingdom Viridiplantae; phylum Streptophyta; class Pinopsida; order Cupressales; family Taxaceae; genus Taxus; species Taxus wallichiana. The sequence goes on from CM031235.1 coordinate 2,800,220, forward strand.
GTGCACAAGCACTTGGAGGAATGAAAACCTAAGCTAATATTTACAAGGTGGAGAATTTCCCTCTAGTAAGAATGCTTTAGATAGATTCCATTGACTGAATCTGCAGCTTCTTCACCATCCAATGAAGACAATCGAAGGCATTGTTGTCCTTACACTTTGTGACCATGTATGGGCCACTCCAAATGGCATCAAATTTTGAATGCCTTCCTAGTTTTTTCTCTATCTCGCATCCCATTTTAACACTAGATCTCCAACTTGAAAGATCTACTCTTGGCCTTCCTATCAAAGGTCTTCTTGATCAAAGCTTGATCCTTCTCCATTGCTTGGGATGCCCGATCTCTCGATCTCTTGAGCTCCATCAACTCGCATATCTCACCTCCATGGGCCCAAACTCTAGCAACTCTAACTGCTTCATGAGTTCCAATGTTGGCAACTCAAGTGACATGGGCAAGATTGCCTCTCTTCCATAAACAAGCCTGAATGGAGAGTTACCTATGGATCTCTTGGGAGTTATCCTATCAGCCCATAAGGCTGATTTCAGTTTGGTATGCCAAGACCTCTGATTCTCATCAAGAGTCCTCCTAATGATCCTCAACAAGTTCTTGTTTGTAGATTCAGCTCCGCCATTACCCCGAGGGTAATAGTTTGATGAAGTACTTAGGTAGATCCCGCTTCTTGACAGCCCACTCACTACCTTGATCCAATGAATGCTAATGCATTATCTAAGATTATTGTAGCAGGTATGCCAAATCTGGTTACTATCCCCTCATAGAAGTCTAAGATGCTAGACTCATTTGCTTCTTGAGTGCTACTTTCACCACTTGGTGAAGTAGTCTCGTGGCTCATCAAAATCCACTTATGCCCTTGCTTGAATTGGGATTAATGACTCCAATGAAGTCCAAACCCCATTGCATGAATGGCTGGTCAACTGAAATTGATGCAATGGAAGGGCAGCAAGCCTCTCTTTACCTATGAAGAATGCACAATTCTTGCACCTTTGATCCACGCAAAGCAATCACTAAAAATCTTGGGCCAATAATAACCAGCCTTCATGATTTTTAGAGCTGTCACTCTTGGTGCAAAATGACCACCAAATTGGTCCACCATGGAACTCTTCCAACACCCTATGAATCTGATTTGTGCTAATGCATCTCAAAGAGCACTCCATTCACATCTTTCTTGAACAAAACACCATCCACTATGGCATATGGGACAGTCGCAATCTGAAGTGTCTTCTTTGGGTTTTGTTCATCTCTGGAGGGCATAGGCCTCGTGCTTAGGAAATGCATTATACCTTGGGTCCAACAAGGAGTGGGGACAACATTATCCTCTTCTTGAGTGCTACTTGCACATGGCTGTCTTGAACTATCAAAACAACCTCTTCTTTATTACATACTCCTTTTGCTTGCCCAAAATCAGCTGCTCACACAATCCTTTTCCTCTTACCAGCTTGGTGACCTTGATCTCAATGTCATACTCCATGACACGAGTGATCCAACCTGCCCTTTTCTCATTCAAATCCTTGTTGAGGAGGAAGTCCTTTACTCCCGCATGAGAGACCAACAACTGAACCTTGTTGTTTGAGACTAAATGCTTGAATTTCTTCAAGCTTCTGATTACTGCAAGAACATGCTTCTCAATAAAAGAATACCTCACCTCATAGTCCTCTAGGCTTTGGCTGAAGAAAGCAATTGGCTGCTCATCATTGTGCTTGTTCTGCTGTACCAAAATGGCAGAAATGGTATCATTACCCCCAAATGCATAGAGGATGAAATCCTTGGAGAAGTCCGGGTTGATGAGAGTTGGTGCTTGAGAGATGGCTTCTTTGATTGCTTCAAAACTCTCCTTGCCTTCTCATCAGTCCATTTGAAAGCCATGCTTTTCTTTAACATTTTGGTGATAGGTTTGACAAGGGCTGCAAAATATGGGACAAACCTCCAACAAAATTTATTCTCCCCAAGAAACTCAAGTGCCTTCTTGTGGCTTGGCAATGGTAGTGCTCTTATGGCTTCAACTCTCTCTCGGATCAATTGCTAATCCTTCTTTGGAGACAATATGGCCAAGGAGCTTTCCTTCATGTGCTAGGAAGATACACTTCTTAGGATTCAAAGACACTCCAAATCTCCCGCACCTTTGGAAGACTTGTCTCAAATGAGAGAGGTGGTCTGCTGCATTCTTTGAAAAAAGTGATATCATCAAGGTATATCAGCACCACGTTGTTAATCAAACCTTTGAACGCCATGTCCATTGCTCTTTGAAGGTAGCTCCAGCGTTGACAGCCCAAATGGCATTTTCCCGTATGCATAAGTTCCCATTTGGTTGTGAAGGCTGTCTGTCTTGAACTGATCTTCTTCCTTCACCATAATCTGATTGTAGCCCGAGTAGCCATCAAGTAGTGAAAACCTCTCGAGCCAGCCACAACTTGCAAAATTTTCTCCATAGAAGGGAGTGGGTAATGGTCCTCGAGAGATGCTCTATTCAAGTCTCTCAAGTCAACACACAATCTGATCTCTCCACTCTTCTTTCTCGATCGAACTAAGTTGGCAAACCCAACTAGAATGCTTGATTGGGAATATGATTCTTGACTCAATCAACTTGTTCAATTCCTTCCTCATGAGAGGTTCCATGTGTGGATTGACTGGCCTTTGTTTCTACCTGATGGGCTTAGTATTTGGGTCCAACTCAATGGTGTGCTGAGCTAACTTGGGATTGAAACCTTTCAAATCTTCGTAGCTCCAAGAAAACACATCAGGGAACTCTTGACATAGCTGTATGAACTCATACCTTTCTTGTTCAGTTGTCATCTTTCCAATTTGCAATGGTTTGTTCTCTTCCACCAAGATGGATACTGAATCTTCTCTCTTGACTTGAATGTTTGCTTTCTCTTTCCTAAACTGATCATTGGGATTGAAAATGGACTCCAAAGTGATAAGTCCCTTGGGCAGCTTGTTAGTTCTCAACTGTACCACTTGGTCACCATACTGTTGTTCCAATTTTTCCTGATTTTTAGCTGAGAACTCAGCCTCTTCTTGCAAGAAATGGATGATTTGTTGATCATTTTCAAACACTTGCCAACTTACATTGTTGTCCGGCACTGAAGGCCTCACAATCACATGGATGTTTGGCTGTACCTTGTCCTTTTGAATGCTCTCCACAATGTCAAAGGCTGCCCCAACTGCTGCAAGCCTGTCAGCAGCTTGGTTCTCTTTCCTAGGAATTGATTTGATGCCAAAACCCTCAAAATCTTCAATGAGGTCCCATACCCTGTTCTTGTAGCACTTGAGTAGATTATTCTTGACAGCATGCTACCCCTTAACTTGGTTTACAATCAATTCACTGTCACCAAAGACTTGCAAGTTCTTTATTCCTCTCTTTATTGCCCAATGCATCCCTTGCACCAAGGCTTCATATTCAAGTAGTGTTATTGGAGCATGCAAACTGAAATCTAAAAGCTGAATAGTACTTTACTCCTTGAGGTGAAATAAGCATAGCTCCACCTCCCGCACCTTGTCTACTCCTTGATCCATCAAAAACAGCTGCCATACCTCATTGTCATCCTTGTGGTTTGGCTTGGTGATGCTAGGAATGGGCTGATCTTCTTGATGTATGCAATAGACCCCTAGCTCAGATTCTTCTACTTCTTGATAAGGATCAAAAGCATGCACCTTGTTTGCCCATTCATCAAGAGTTAGATCCGGATGCTTCCAACCTTGGTGTCAGCTTCATCAGTGCTTGGGTGATCTTCTTGATCAAATGCCGAACAATTGGCATTGATCTGACTTGGAGTGTAGGGCTCAATGTGGAAGTTTGCAATAGGTTCAGACCTGATTGTAGCTTTGGTTCCATACCTCGTTCTAAACAGCATGTGTGACCAATCAGTAGACAAATATCCTCCAATCTTGGCTGTGAAATCTCTTGACAAACATAGGGCAAAGAGTGGTGGAAGGTCTATAATCGATACATCTTGTAAAACAACAACATTTGGACATGCATGCAAGGTAAGACTCAAGTTTCTAATCACCCCAACAAGTTATTGTGTCCCATCCAACCGCACTACTCCTTTGGATATGGTTTCATATTGAAGTCCTAGCCGATCAGCTATTTGCTTGGGCATCACCGAGCTACTTGCCCCGAATCAATCATGCAATTGTGCACCAATTGGTTTCCAATGATTAATGAGACATAAAAAGGAGGGGGCTTCAACATTTTACCTTGTTGTCCTCCATGATTCCCTCAGCCGGGCAGCATTTGTGAGCACTTTCTCTTGCATCTGACTTGCTGATTCGAAGTTGGCCACCTTCATGGCAGCTTGTAGAAAATCTCTTTCGGCCTCGGGATAGATAGGGATTCCCACATTGATATATTTACATTTGTCTTCTTCATCCGATCAATATACTAAATGGTGATGAAGGATCTCTTTGTTGTCCCTTGGTTTGCACATTCATCCCTTGCATGTGGGCAGCAACAACCGGTATTTGAGTTGGTCTAGAGTTGTTCTTGGCTGCCCTTGTGCATTTGAAATTGATTTTGTTTGCCAACCATTTGTGGAGCCATAAAAGGTTGTAGATTGGTTGAGCTAATGGCTGCTCTTCACCCAAATTCCTTCTTTTTGACCTTGTGTTGGCTGCAACACCTTGAGAGACTGTCTGATTCATGCCACAAAAATCCTCTACCAGCCAGTTCACAAGTGTGGTGTCATTTGGGGCTGATTGCTGTTGGAATGTTTCTTGTTGTTGGTTGTTTCCTTGACTCGCCCTCACCCTCCACACCAGTAGTTGTCACCATTAATGCTTGATTCAAAGCACCATTGAAGCACATGGATTGGTTGTGAGGTTCATTACATGGAAAACACCAATCATACTCCTGAGCAACGTTGTTTTGTGTTGGCACCAATGCCTTAGAGGCAGATATGGCATTAGGATTATAGGGCTGAAATGGTCTATTGGCAGGAGGCCTTGTTTGATTTATATTTGCAGCTGGATTAGGTGGTCTTTGTGGTTGGTATGGCTGCCTGTTAGGCTGAGCTTGGGGCTGATAAGAAGGTCTAAAACCTTGGGCTTGTTGCCTCTTGAGAGTAACCAGCTCATTACCTAAATTTTGCAATTGCTTCATGACTTCTTGAAGTTCATTTGAGGCACTAGAAGATGAAGTGGAAGCTTCACTTGAATTCTGATTTCTAGGAGTGGGAGAAGGAGCCAAATTAGGTGCTTGATTAGTGTTTGGGCTCTCTAAACTTGGAAACAATGGCATGGGAGGTCTAGGGGCTAGTTTGCCAGCTTGGATCAAACAATTTTCAGCTCTAATGGCAATGCTATAAGCAATGGGGATAGTTGTGCCTCCCATGGACTGAATTAACATAGAAATATCAGAATTTAGAGCTTTGAGATAGTAAAGAAAAGCACCTTCTGTTGTTGGCCTGACTGCCACTGGAATTCTCTCCCAAGTCCTTTGAAATCTGAAGTTGAAATCAGTCAGCTGCTCATTGGGAGCTCTCTTGATGGTTGTCAGCTGCTCCAAAAGAGACAAGTTGTCTCCCTTCTCTCCAAATTGCTCATGAAGTGCTACACATAGCTGGTTCCAATTTTGAATAGAACCTGAGGCAAGGCTTCTAAACCATTGCAAAGCCTTCCCCTTGAATGAAGATGCCAACAATTTGACAGCAACTTGCATCTCATTGATTTCATGAATTGCACAAAGGTTGGCAATGTCTTTAACATGATCACCAGAGTAGTCCGATTCTCTCCGTTGAAGTATGGAATGTTCTTCAAGGCTGCAATTGGAATTGATTTTGTGCATTGAGAGCAAGTGGGTGCACGCCAAAGGAAATTGACATAGGGGTTGTTTTGTGCCATTCTAATTGGCCTTAGAACCCTTGTTGATTGAATGAAAGGCCTACCAGTGGAGGAGTTGAGAGAGTTCTTTTGGTGGAGATGGAGACCTTTGGATTCTCCTCCCACTTTGCCTTACTCTTGGAGATAACTTCAGATATTCAAACAACACCTCTTCTCTCCAGCTCTTGACCTTGTAGTGATTCTTCTCATGAGTTTTCAGTGCCGCACCGCTAAAACCAAGCTGATTCTTCTTCCTTGAGTCGCCGATGTGTAACTTATAGCTCTTTTTTAAGCAAGAAAATTGCAGCAGATGCACATCAACTTTGCTGCAAATGAAAATGAGACCTCTAAGGTCCCACCGGCGTGCAAAAAAACTATTGTTGCAAATCAGCAAAGACCCCTCGGATGCAAATCAGGTTTCTAAGTTGATGTTTCAGGCATCCAAAGGTGATTGCACAACATTGAAACCTCTCTCCAAGTGTGGGACTTGCAAGATGAGAGAGGAATCTCCATATTAGAGGTTGGTTCCTCAAACTCCTCTGATTAGATCTATTATTTGCACAACTGCAGAGGTTCAGATCCTAATTTTATCCTAATTTGCAAGGAGACAGGGATAAGAAATGCAAAAATTGAAACTAAACTGATAAAGGTGATACACCAAAGGAGTGGTGAGCACTTCTTGCTCATGCAAATTGACACAAATCAGAAATTGTAACATAAAACATCATGCACAGGTTGATAAGCTGTAATCAAGGGTTTGAAATGAAGCAAACAACACATACAAAGGACTGAAAGCATTCACAGAGCCTGCATTGTGATTTTCAACATCAAAATCCTTGTATTCCAACACCAAAGAGGCAAAAACCTGTTACAATCCCTGGAAGGTCTGATACTTCCAAAATCACTTGTTGAAGGTGAAAACAGAAGCTTGCTATGTAAAAAGGTGTTCAACCTTTGAAAAATGAGCCAAATCTGGCTTTTACAGTGCATGGGTCGAGCCCAGGAGAGAGAAAACGTGAAAAACGTGGGAGCCATTCCCCATTGACCAAAATGCATTAAAAATAGCATGGAGGTCCTTACAAACCCATGCCCTGACATTTTTGACCATGCTGGAGAAGAATGCGACCCATTTTGCATTAAAATTGGTTGTTGAAACGTCAGCCTGGCCCCATGGGCACGTACTCGTAAGTGTTTTTTTATTTTCTCCCTCCAAACTAAACCAAAATTCAAAATTGACCATGGAATCTTGTAGAGAATTTCACCAGCTTTCCATTGATATAAAGAACGTGAAAATCTGAGCTCTGGATCGAAAGTTATGGCGATTTGAAGTTTTAGGGCAAAAACAGGCCAAAATCGGATCGACGGGCAAAAAGTTTGAATTTTTACCCGTTTGGTCTTTGGAACATTTTTCAAATTTTCCCCGCGCTCCACCACTCTAGGTGCCACATGGCACATTTTGATTGGGCGCGGGCCCTTCCTGACCATTTTTTCCTTCGGGTCGCTTGGTGTTTTTTTCGCCTCCTTGGACACGTGGCGCTCTCCGATTGGGTCATGGGCCTTCTAGGGAAAATTTCCCACCAAAACTCCACCGAGCCATAACTTGAAAAATACGTGGAGTTAGGAGGAAAAATTTACCTTTCTCCAATGGTGCCAAAGCAAAATATTCGAGAAAAGAGCTCTATCCAATGGTGCCATTTGTAGTACTTCATGAGAAATTTGGTTTTGAGTGCCTAAAGAAAATGAGCAAAATTTCATTCTATTTCAAAGACTCGAGGCACAAGAGAAGGAAAAAGCTTTAAATTCTGTAAAGGAATGAGCTAGTTACTCTCAAGAGGCAACAAGCCCAAAGTTTTAGACCTTCCTTCCAGCCTCAAGCTTAGCCTAACAGCAGCCATATCAACCTCATAGACCACCCAATCTAGCTGCAAATCTAAATCAAGCAAGGCCTCTTGCCAATGACCATTTCAGCCCTATAATCCAAATGCTATATCTTCCTCTAGGGCATTGGTGCCAACACAAAACAACGTTGCTCAGGAGTATGATTGGTGTTTTCCATGCAATGAACCTCACAACCAATCTATGTGTTTCAACGGTGCCTTTGATCAAGCATTAATGGTGACAACTACTGGTGTGGAGGGTGAGGGCAGTCAAGGAAACAACCAACAACAAGAAACATTCCAGCAGAGAATCAGCTCCAAATGACACCACACTTGTGAACTAGCAAGTAGAGGATTTTTGTGGCATAAATCAAATAGTCTCTAAAGGTGTTGCAGCCAACACAAGGTCAAAAAGAAGGAATTTGGGTGAAGAACAGTCATTAGCTCCAACCAATCCACAACCTTTTATGACTCCACAAATGGTTGGAAAACAAAATCTAGTTGTAAATGCACAAAGGTAGCCAAGAACAACTCCTAGACCAACTCAAATACAATTTGTTGCTTCCCACATGCAAGGGATGAATATGCAAACCAAGGGACAAAAAAAGATCCTTCATCACCATTTAGTATCATTGATTAGATGAAGAAGACAAATGTAAATATATCAATGTGGGAATCCCTATCTATCCCAGGCTAGAGATATTTACTACAAGCTGCCATGAAGGACTGGCTAACTTCGAATTAGCAAGTCCAAATGCAAGAGAAGGTGCTCACAAACACTGCCTAGCCTGAAGGGAATCATGGAGGACAGCAAGGTAAAATGTTGAAGCCCCCTCCTTTTTATGTCTCATTAATCATTGGAAACCAATTGGTGCACAATTGCATGATTGATTCTGGGGTAAGTAGCTCAGTGATGCCCAAGCAAATAGCTGATCAGCTAGGACTTCAATATGAAACCATATCCAAAGGGGTAGTGTAGTTGGATGGGACAGCAGTAACAATAGTTGGGGTGATTAGAAACTTGAGTCTTACCTTGCATGCATGTCCAAATGTTGTTGTTTTACAAGATGTATCAGTTATAGACCTTCCACCACTCTTTGCCCTATGTTTGTCAAGAGATTTCACAGCCAAGATTGGAGGATATTTGTCTGCTGATTGGTCACACATGTTGTTCGAACGAGGTATGGAACCAAAACTACAATCAAGTCTCGAACCTATTGCAAACTTCCACATTGAGTGCTACACTCCAAGTTAGATCAATGCCAACTGCTTCGAATTTGATCAAGAATATCACCCAAGCATCGATGAAGTGACACCAAGGTTGGAATCATCTCGGATCTAACTCTTGATCAATGGGCAAACAAGGTGCATGCTTTTGATCCTTATCAAGAAGTAGAAGAATCTGAGCTAGGGGTCTATTGCATACATCAAGAAGATCAGCCCATTCCTAGCATCACCAAGCCAAACCACAAGGATGACAATGAGGTATGGCAGCTGTTTTTTGATGGATCAAGGAGTAGACAAGGTGCGGGAGGTGGAGCTATGCTTATTTCACCTCAAGGAGTAAAGTACTATTCAGCTTTTAGATTTTAGTTTGCATGCTCCAATAACACTGTTGAATATGAAGCCTTGGTGCAAGGGATGCATTGGGCAATAAAGAGAGGAATAAAGAACTTGCAAGTCTTTGGTGATAGTGAGTTGATTGTCAACCGAGTTAAGGGGCAGCATGCTATCAATAATGATCTACTCAAGTGCTACAAGAATAGGGTGTGCGACCTCATTGAAGATTTTTAGGGTTTTGGCATCAAATCAATTCCTAGGAAAGAAACCAAGTGTTGACAGGCTTGCAGCAATTGGGGCAGCCTTTGATGTTGTGGAGAGCATTTAAAAGATAAGGTACAACCAAACATCCATGTGATTGTGAGGCCTTCGTGCCGGATAACAATGTAAGTTAGCAAGTGTTTGAGAATGACCAACAAATCATCCATTTCTTACAAGAAGAAGCTAAGTTCTCAACTAAAAATCAGCAACAATTGAAACAAAGAAGATGGTGACCAAGTGGTACAGTGAGAACTAACAAGCTGCCCAAGGGACTTATCACTTTGGAGTCCATTTTCAATCCCAACGATCTGTTTAGGAAAGAGAAAGTAAACATTTAGGTCAAGAGAGAAGATTCAATATCCATCTTGGTGGATGAGAACAAACCATTGCAAATTGGAAATATGACAACTGAAAAGAAAGGTATGAGTTCATACGGATGTGTCAAGAGTTCCCGATGTGTTTGCTTGGAGCTACGAAGATTTGAAAGGTTTCAATCCCAAGTTAGCTCAAGCACACCATTGAGTTGGACCCAAATACTAAGCCCATCAGTGAAAACAAAGGCCAGTCAATCCACACATGGAACCTCTCATGAGGAAGGAATTGAATAAGTTGATTGAGTCAAGAATCATATTCCCAATCAAGCATTCTAGTTGGGTTGCCAACTTAGTTCCAATCGAAAGAAGAGTGGAGAGATCAGATTGTGTGTTGACTTCCAGAGACTTGAATAGAGCATCTCTCAAGGACCATTACCCACTCCCTTCTATGGAGAAAATTTTGCAAGTTGTGGCTAGCTCCGAGAGGTTTTCACTACTTGATGGCTACTCGGCTACAATCAGATTATGGTGAAGGAAGAAGATCAGTTCAAGACAACCTTCACAACCAAATGGGGAACTTATGCATACAGGAAAATGCCATTTGGGCTATCCAACGCTGGAGCTACCTTCCAAAGAGCAATGGACATGGCGTTCAAAGGTTTGATTAACAATGTGGTGCTGATATACCTTGATGATATCACTGTTTTTTCAAAGAATGCAGCAGACCACCTCTCTCATTTGAGACAAGTCTTCCAAAGGTGCGGGAGATTTGGAGTGTCTTTGAATCCTAAGAAATGTATCTTCCTAGCACATGAAGGAAAGCTCCTTGGCCATATTGTCTCCAAATAAGGATTAACAATTGATCCAGAGAGGGTTGAAGCCATAAGAGGAATACCATTGCCAAGCCACAAGAAGGCCCTTCGAGTTTCTTGGGAGAATAAACTTTGTTCGAGGTTTGTCCCTGATTTTGCAGCCCTTGTCAAACCTATCACCAAAATGTTAAAGAAAAGCATGGCTTTCAAGTGGACAATAGAAGGCAAGAAGATTTTTGAAGCAATCAAAGAAGCCATCTCCCAAGCACCAACTCTCATCAACCCGGATTTCTCCAAGGATTTCATCCTCTATGCATTTGGAAGTAATGATACTATTTCTACCATTTTGGTATAGTAAAACAAGGACAATGATGAGCAGCCAATTACTTTCTTCAGCCAAATCCTAGATGACTATGAGGTGAGATATTCTTTTATTGAGAAGCATGTACTTGTAGTAATCAGAAGCTTGAAGAAATTCAAGCATCTAGTCTCAAACAACAAGGTTCAGTTGTTGGTCTCTCATGCGGGAGTAAAGGACTTCCTCCTCAACAAGGATTTGAATGAGAAAAGGGCAGGTTGGATCACTCGTGTCATGGAGTATGACATTGAGATCAAGGTCACCAAGCTGGTAAGAGGAAAAGGATTGTGTGAGCAGCTGATTCTGGGCAAGCAAAAAGGAGTATGCAATAAAGAAGAGGTTGTTTTGACAGTTCAAGACAGCCATGTGCAAGGTAGCACTCAAGAAGAGGATAATGTTGTCCCCACTCCTTGTTGGACCCAAGGTATAATGCATTTCCTAAGCATAGGCCTATGCCCTCCAGAGATGAACAAAACCCAAAGAAGAAACTTCAGATTGCAGGTTGTCCCATATGCCATAGTAGACGGTGTTTTGTTCAAGAAAGATGTGAATGGAGTGTTGCTGAGATGCATTAGCACAAATTAGATTCATAGGGTGTTGGAAGAGTTCCATGGTGGACCAGCTGGTGGTCATTTTGCACCAAGAGTGATAGCTCTAAAAATCATAAAGGCTGGTTATTATTGACCCAAGATTTTCAGTGATTTCTTTGCATGATTCAAATGGTGCAAGAATTGTGCATTCTTCATAGGTAAAGAGAGGCTTGCTGCCCTTCCATTGCATCTAATTTCAGTTGACCAGCCATTTATGCAATGGGGTTTAGACTTCATTGGATTCATTAATCCCAATTCAAGCCAAGGGCATAAGTGGATTTTGATAGCCACAGACTACTTCACCAAGTGGACTAAAGCAGTAGCACTCAAGGAAGAAAATGAGTCTAGCATCTTAGATTTCTATGAGGGGATAGTAACCAAATTTGGCATACCTACTACAATAATCTTAGATAATGTATTAGCATTCATTGGATCCAAGGTGACTGAGTGGGCTGTCAAGAATGGATCTACCTAAGTACTTCATCAAACTACTACCCTCAGGGTAATGGCCAGGATGAATCTACAAACAAGAACTTGTTGAGGATCATTAGGAGGACTCTTGATGAGAATCAGAGGTCTTGGCATACCAAACTGAAATCAGCCTTATGGGCTGATAGGATAACTCCTAAGAGATCCACAGGTAACTCTCCATTCAGGCTTGTTTATGGAAGAGAGGCAATCTTGCCCATGTCATTTGAGTTACCAACATTGGAACTCATGAAGCAGTTAGAGTTGCTAGAGTTTGGGCCCATGGAGGTGAGATATGCAGAGTTGATGGAGCTCTAAGAGATCGAGATCGCATCCCAAGCAATGAAGAAGGATCAAGCTTTGATCAAGAAGACCTTTGATAGGAAGGCCAAGAGTAGATATTTCCAAGTTGGAGATCTAGTGTTAAAATGGGATGTAGATAGAGCAAAACCGGGAAGGCATTCAAAATTTTATGTCATTTGGAGTGGCCCATACATGGTCACAAGTCTAAGGACAACAATGCCTTCCAATTGTCTTCATTAGATGGCGAAGAACTGCAGATTCTAGTCAATGGAATCTATCTAAAGAATTGCTACTAAAGGGAAATTCTCCACCTTGTAAATATTAGCTTAGGTTTTCATTCCTCCAAGTGCTTGTGCACATTGTTTTGCTGTAGGTTGTTTTGCTTTCCCTAAGTGCTTTGGCACAGACTTGCTTGTCCCGAAGATGTTTTGCAGTCATTGCTTCCATCAGTGATATTCCATCTTCCTCCTTACAACACTCTAAGTTAGTTGGGTTTCCGAACAGAAAATTTAATGACTCCATGCCCAATGGGCTGCTTCAGCAATTGGTATCTTCATCTAGCGAGAGATGACCCTCTAAGTCACCAAAATTGTTATCCAAAATGTGCCCCCTGCTTATTTTGTGGCTAACTCCTTGTGTTCTTACCTCTCTTGTGCCTAAGTATCCATTTTTATTTTTAGGCACTCAAATCTTTCTAAAAATGGTCGGGAAGGGACCTTTCTCCTTTTCAATCAAAATGTGCCATGTGGCACACGAGTGGCGGAGCGCAGAGAAAAATTTGAAATTTTTCCAAAGACCAAACGGGTAAAAATTCAAAATTTTTGCCTACCGATCCGATTTTGGCTTGTTTTTGCGCTAAACTTCAAATCGCCATATCTTTCGATCCAGAGCTCGGTTTTTCGCATTCTTTATATCAATGGAAATATGGTGAAATTCTCTATAAGATTCTATGGTCATTTTTGCATTTTGGTTTGGTTTGAAGAGAGAAAATCAAGAAACATCTCTCGGCACATGGTAATAGCCGAAATGACGTTTCAACAACCAGGTTTAATGCAAAATGGGTCGCATTCTTCTTCAACATGGCCAAAAATGTCGTGGGCATGGGTCCATAAGATACCCATACTATTTTAATGTATCTTCATTTAATGGGGAATGACTCCCATGTTTTTTACACGTTTTCTCTATCCTAGGCTCGACCCATGCATTATAAAAGCCAGATTTGGCTCATTTTTTGAGGTTGAACATTTTTTTTGGATAGCAAGCTTCTTCTTTCACCTTCAACAAGTGATTTTTGCAAGTATCAGACCTTATTCATGATTGTAACAAGTTTCTGCCTCTTTGATGTTGCAAATGCAAGGATTTTGACAGTGAAAAATGACAGTGCAGACTCTGTGATCAATTTTCAGTCCTTTGTTTGTATTGTCTTGCTTCATTTCAGACCTCTAATTGCATCTTATCAGCCTATGTATGATGTTTCATGTTGCATTTTATGAAATTGTGTCAATTTTCATGAACAAGAAGTGTTCACCACTCCTTTGGTGTATCACCTATTAGTTTAGTTTCAATTTTTGCACTTTCTATCTCTGTCTCCTTGGAATTTAGAGTAGGATTAGGATTCAAACCTCTACAATTGTGCAAATAACAGATCTAATCAGAGGAGTTTGAGGAACCAACCTCTAATCTAGAGATTCCTCTCTCATTTTACAAGTCCCACACTTGGAGAGAGGTTTCAATGTTGTGTAATCACACTGGATGCCTGAAACATCAACTTAGAAACTTGATTTGCATCCAGGGGTGCTGCTGATTTGCAACAACAACAACAATGCAAAAGCAACTTCATTGGATGTTGCAATCAATAACGAGGAGTTGAACACTATAGAAGAGTTCCATGTTGCCATGAAGGAAGAGAAAGGGTAGAAAAGTCCTACCATTGCTTCCACATCACCCACCCAAGAAGGTCTATAAGAAGACTCCATTTTTGGAGTTGAAAGTCGAGCTATGGGCATATCAAATGGATCATACCTTTCCCAATAAGGTATTTGACTTCATTGGAGTCAAAGGAGAAGTCACAACCAATCATGTTTGCTTCTAAGCATGAGGGTGAGCTACAAAGTACCAAGGATCAACTGTCATACCTCTTCAATCCAAATGCAAAGCAACTAAAAGAGGTATTGGATTTGTTTTCATTGACACCTTGATGATTTGGGTAGAAGACCAGCTTCTTGTTGATTTTCCACTCATACAATCAGCCATGTTCAGTGCAAATCAGTTGCATGGTTGCAACTTTTGAGAAAGGAAGCTATTTCTCCCAACCAATTGACAGGGTTTGTTTAGCCCACTTTTGCTTCTAGTTAGAGTAGGATAGGTAGTTTTTATTTCAGTAAAAGAAGTGCTTGTGCACACTCTGCATGTTCCATTTTGGAGCATGTATGACCTTTAGTTTTGTACATAGTTTTTGTGGTGCTGGTTTTGGTCTTGCACATTTCAGTGGGTTTCCAAGTGGCTCAGAGAGGAGTTTTTCAAAGTTTAGATCAGTTTGTAGGCTACAACTCATGACTCCATGCCCAATGGATTGCTTCAAGCAACTGGTAACTTCATCCAACAGCAGATGACCCCTCGAGTCGCGAAAATTGTTATAAAAAATGTGCCCCCGCTCATTTTGTGGCTAACTCCTCTCATTTCTTCCTCTCTTGTGCCTAATTCATAATATTTTGTTTTTAGGAACTCAAAACCTTCTGGAAATGACACCATTGGATAGAGATCTTTCTCATCTTTCCAGAAAGGTAAAGTTTTCCTCCTAACTCCATGTATTTTTGAAGTTATGGCTCGGCGGAGTTTTTTGGAAAAATTTTCCCCTCTGAAAGGCCCACGGCCAATGAGATGCTGCCACATGGCACCTAGAGTGGTAGAGCGTGGGGAAATTTTGGAAAATTTTCCAAATGACCAAAAAGGTGCAAAAATTCAAAATTTTTCCCACCGACTCGATTTGGCCCTATTTTGCCCTAAAACTTCAAATCTCCATATCTTTCGATCCAGGACCTCGGTTTTCACGTTCTTTATATCAATGAAAAGTGGTGACATTATCTACAAGATTTTGGGGTTATTTTGTATTTTGGTGGAGTTTAGAGAGATAAAATTAAGAAACACCTAAACGTGGTCATGGACAGAAATGACATTTCAACCACTGTTTTTAATGAAGAATGGCTCGCATTCTCTCCTAGCATGGTTAAAAATGTCAGGGAATGGATCTGTTAGGGTGCCCATGTTGTTTTGATGGCATTTTGGTCAATGGTTGAACCACTTGCATTTTTCCCGCATTTCTCTCTCATGGGGTCGTGGTTTGCACTGTAAAAGCCAGAATGAGTTCATTTTGCAAAAGGGAGACACTTTTTCAGCTCTGCAACTTCCTTTTTCTTCCTCCTTAGTAGAATTTGTGAAGAAATTTTACCTTTCCATGTAATTCAGCACCTTTTCTTGCCTCTGGATCACTGTAATGTGTTGTATTGGATCTGAGATGTTGATATATGTTCTGTGATTAAAATCCCTCAATCCTTTCATATTTCTATCATTGCTTTCTTGATCTTTCATTACATCTTGAGCATTTGTGCATGTTTTGTGTCTTTGTTTTCTTTGTGGATTGTGTATTTCATGCAAAGCATCGTGTGTCTACAACTCCTTTGGTGCATCACCTATTAGCATTAGTTCTTTCTTTTTGCATTCTCTATCTCTCTCCTTGGAATTTAGAGTAGATTTAGGAGTTTAAACCTCTACAATTGTGCAAGTGAAATGGCTGATCGTGAGGAGTTGAGGAACCAGCCTCTAATCTGGAGATTCCTCTTCCATTTTACAAGTCCCACACTTGGGAAGAAGAGGATTCAATGTTGTGCAATCACACTTTGGATGCATAGGGTGATCAAACTAGAAATTTGATCAACATCCGGGGGCTTTGCTGATTTTCCACAATAGTCACCACCAATACCATCTTAACCAGGACTCAAGCTTACCCATTGCATTGAGCCCAAACCGAGCATACAAACCTGCTGCTCACACCATTCATCTGGATCCTCCATCTGAACTGCCGACACCCTGCCACTTCGGACAATCTCAGCTTTGTAATGTACTCCACTACATGTCTATCATTCTAGATGAAGAACTGTCTCCACCATCTGCTCCATCCTACGACTGCTCGCCACAACTGCTGGAGTTCTTGCTAGACCTTTGAGATCCCTCTCATGACTACTGAATAATCTCCCTTCAC
>CM031235.1:2824687-2895581 GCA_018340775.1 Taxus wallichiana var. yunnanensis
ATATGTTTCATCTATGTTTATTTTCATGCTCCAAGATAATTACTTCTGGTTCATACGTTCACCCCTCGTGATCCATCAACTCCCGACCATATAATTGTTTCATGGCAAGATTTCTCTATAACTTTGGCATAAAAAATCTTCATAGGGTCATTTATATACCCAAGGTCCGGTGTTTATACCATTTATTCTCCCCTTTTCCCACTAGGGTACCCATATGAAGGTATCTTTGTTCCTACACCTTTGGGTATCCCTTCTCCCATTACTCCTAAGCCAAATTCATGTCCACCCATTTTATCCTCCTCATTGTTTTCTATTTCTATGTCACCTCTAGTGGAACTTTCTTCCTCATGTTTTCTCTTGCTTGGTTACCTCCGTTTCACGCCGATCCTCTTCATCTCGAGAACTTCCTCTTCCCACACTCGTACTAGGTGGGGAAACATTTTTTCATGTATCCATATTAGTTTATCCTTCTTCATCACTATCATGTTGAGTTATAATCTTATGCCTTCTCTTCTTCTTCTCCTCCGGACTCGCTTTTACAAGTGTCCTCTTTAGCAACCTTCTAACAGGATGTGAAGGCCTAGTGCCCTCATTTTGATTCTTATGCTGCTTTCATAGTTTTCTTTTTCCCGGTCCAACAAGCCACTATCATCCTTCTTTGGTTCCTCTACCTCTAAGTCAATCCTCACTTCTTCTTACTTAGGAGGTGTAACCTCAAGTAGCCATTTTTTCCTATTGTCTACTTGACCTTAGTGGGGATTTGGAGTGACAAATATTCACCAGAAACATACTTGTCATCTTTAAATCTTGGCATTAGATATACATATACATGTGTGGGATCTATTTTCCCAATTTCCATAGTCTCTAGAGTAATATGTATTATCTCGATTCCATCATTTCTTCATAATCCTCCTTGTTGGGGTATACATAAGTCTTTCACAGGATATGAATTTATGAATATACTTTTTTTTTGCACCAAACTTTAACTTCTTCGCATTATACAACCTATTTACAAAGTCTTTAAAATAACATGTGGTAAAAGCGAAGGGTAACTTACACCATGGGCTCTTTTCCCTGGTCTTCATGAAGAATCAGCCTAAACAAATTTTTGATAAGTTACAAACTTAGCCTATCCATCCAAAACACTAGGCAACTCCCATGGGATGTAACACTCTCCTTCAAATGATTCACACATCCTCCTATACCATGTTTTTCACGCACTACTTGTAAGTGCCCAAAATGATACCTTGACATGTAAATTTTGTGAACCTTTTGGCCAAGGACTTATGCTCTAAAGGATATACCCACATCTTCTCCTTAGGCCCATCAGGTACACCAATCTCACAAAATACCAATAGAAGCAAGATTACACCCCAAGTAATTTTCTCACCTTTCACTATCTCTATGTACACCTCCTCGACAATGCTCTCTGTAATATATTGAGAGATATTGCAATATGTCTTGTTTGCCATCTTATGTGCGATGTGCAACCATAAATTATTCACCTCCTTCCACCTTTCGATGCACCTAGATTACAACTTACAAGTTGCATAGCCACCCTTGTCACATGGTCCTCAATATTGGTTACATTCATTACGCGGTCCCATTTACGGTAGACTATTATAGCTTCTACTCCATCATCATCAACTAAGTCTGGTTTGATGTCTATCCCAAAAATTTGTAACCCGATCACTTTTCTAATCAACTGCCTACTGTAATCCTCATTCTTGTACCTATAAAGTAGTAGTGCTCATGGACTCATGACATCACCACTGGAATTTTTTTTTGGTTTTCCAAAGAAGGGTAGCTCATATAGATAAAGAACCCCAAAATTTCCAAAATTTTATGCACAAAATTGTCATATAACCTCTACCCATATATCATCCTCTGGTTAGTCTTAAGAATATGATCCTCTTTAATATCATTCATGGTCTTATCTATATGATGATTTATATCTCGATCTTACACTTGGTCAATTTGTAACTTCCATTTCCTCCCCTTAAAAACCTCTTTCAAAACTACATCTCTTCAAACAACTCTTTAGTAACTTCCTATGTGATGGGTTCCTTGTCCTTGGTCGTGGCATTATTTGGTGCCATTGAAAAATAATAATTCATGTTCAATTGGTAATGTTCCCTAAAATTTAAATGACTTACCATTTCTTATCCTACGCAACCCTCAACCTTTACTTTGTCTCTGGTTCCTCGAGCTCAATATGCCCTAGTTGTGACTTTTTTCCTTTAAAACCTAACTCCCCAAATCAAAACCTTAAGCCACGATTTTATTCTTCCCACATCATCCTCTTACTCTCAAACTTCCCATGAAGGAACTTCCTTCATGACTTGTGCTAAATTCTCACTGGGCTGATCGATTCTCTTATGTACTTTACTTTGAGCAATTTATCGCTCTCTAGTCCACTCTAAGGGTGAAAATACTTCAACATGCAAGGTAAGAAATGGGTCACTTGTGATATTTTTATACGATTTTAAAACATTTCCCACTATAGACACCTAAAATTGGTTACTCAATTTAGTGTCCCTCACATTCGTTTACCTTCTCAAGTAACCTGGGGCACGTTTACATCACCACTACCCCCTTGGGGTATTAGTCAATTTTGATTTAAACACCTATCCTAAGTTTAATTCACCCCATTGTGTTTTACCCATGAGTAATTAAATATTAACTATTTAATTACACCTTTTTACATGTATCCCAACCACTTATCTACCCCATATCTATTTTATCCATATATCCCCCCTATTTCTCCTCCTCCCAAACCGAGCAGTGGGATATTTCCCATATTTGAGGTGAAAGGATCACTCTCATCTTTCCAAAAATCACTCCTTTTGGCCATTTCGGGAGTCTGTTCCCTGATCGGCACCGACCGGTACTCGGTTGATGCCGATTTTTCGAACGGCACCAATTTCATCTCGGTCGGCGCCGATTACAAATAGAGGCTCAGAACTTAGTTCTGGTGAGACACAGATTGTGAGTTAGATAGAGAGAGTGAGAGAGTTTCGAGCATCTAGTCTGAACATCATCTATCAAGTGAGAGAAAATCCTATCCAAATCAATCCCTGAGAGGAGCACCGTTACTCTGCCCTTACCACATCGATATCGCGAGTCTCCATTGATTTTATGGTGAATCTGCCTCGCATCCAAAGCACAGTGGAGCCTTTCCAAAGATCTCTACGACTTCTGCAGATCCAGTGGACATTGACGATCTTGCCTTTGTTTTCCATTTCCCAAGTTTTCTTGCAGTGTGTCTCGGATCGATGCCGATCTAAACAAGTTGACGCCGATCTATATCAGTCGACGCCGATCTGAACCAGTCGACGCCGATTTTACATAATCGATGCCGATCATCCTACAGATAGGTAAAAGAACTCAGGTAACACAAATCCAGCATTGTTTTCACAGTTTCCTGTTTTCTTGTTTTTGTATCTGTTGTTTAGGTTCTGTTTATTACTTTGATTAGAAAATATAGTCCTTTACGTACATCTTTTATCATGTATGCTTCTTTACTTAATTGAAAATGTGGACTGACATCCACCAAGGGAGCTTATCACTTCCTGGACCCGCTTCTCGGGTAGTCCACCTAAATATCTTTTAACGTGGTCTTTTTCTCAAAGCATCGGTGTCTCACAGGTTTCTTGGATCTACTATGCAGGATCACTCGTGTGTGCCCATCTTATCTACACTAGCTTCCTTATCCATCTACATCTTCGGATCTTATCCATCAGGTATCGATTTTATTTGAGTTTTTCAAGGTTTTTGTGTTTAGTTTGGTGCATTAACTTGGACAGGTAACAAGCGTGAAATTATTGATCAACATTCTGGCATGCCCGGTGGGACCCAACCAAAGTCCCTTATTGGTAAGTTCATCTCTTTTCTAGTTTTGAGCTTTGTTAGTTTTCTTCACTGATTTTTATCAGTTCTTCTTAAGCATTTCCTTTCATCGTTTCAGTCTTGCTTCTTTCATTTCTGAATTTGCAAAGTTAGGTCTTTTCCTTTTCTGCAAATCTCAATTCCAATTTCTATTTATAAAATTAGTAAATATTTCATTTGGATTTCAAGATTGCATGTTTGATCCATCTCTTTATGCAAAATTGTTATTTCTTTGAAATTTTTCTAGTCCCTTAAATAGAAATTTTTCATTTTGCTATTATTTGGATATATCTTTCTGGGTTAGTTTGTGTGTTTGCTTAACCTTTTCTTGCAGAGCACTTTGCTTGTTCGTGGGATTGTTCGAGGGGAAGAGCTCAACAACGCACTTTTTGAAGTCCACACACCTTGGAGAGCTAAATCTACAGGTATTTCTCTTTTACGGTGTTTTCCTTTTTTTAGGAACTAAAAAAAAAAAGAGAGACTTTGTTTGTTTGTTTTCTATCACATTCAAACATTTCGATTTTGGTGCTTAAAAAGAATTTAATCGCATTTGGGAAAGAATCTGTTTGACTTGTCTTCATCGAAATCAAACACTTCATTTTTAGTGCTTAAAAAGAACTCTTTCTTCATCATTTCTGTTGTGTGTTTTCATCTAGTTTTAATTAGGTTGGAAAATTTATCAAAATCGGTAGTGACACTATTTGATTTTTATTTTTCACCCTTGCACACAAAGCCAAAATCACTAGGTATAAAGAATTTAAACAATAATTCCTCCCTTGGCCTCACCTACTTGGAAGTGATATCCAGGGGAAGAGCCTCACATGATGGTACTCGGGCCGCGTTATAAATTCACGGAAGTTCTGGTATATATTGGCAAAGCACCCAACTCCCTTATCGCAGCGGTGTGTGAAGTGTGGGGGTAGGCCCCTATATCAAGCCACGTACTATTCTTTTACTAAAGTGCCTTCGGACTCCTCACCAAACATTCCCCAAACCATCCTTAGTTTGGCTATTTGAGTAGTTCCTATTCTAAAAAGCCTTCCCTAACATTTTCTTTCTTAAAAGCATAAAAATTTAAAAGAGATAATCACCTACGCTACTTGAATTGTCTGTGCATTAGTTAGGTCAATCTTCTTTTTCTATATTTTTGTTTGTTTATGACGGTCATCACTCGATTGCAATCTAGAAGAATGGCTCAACTGGCCCCTTCTTCCTCCGAGATCACCACTAGTGTGGATGTTTCGGCACCCCCCGGGTCTTCCTCGGGACCACTGTTAGTTGGTTCCCCATCCTGGTCATATAATCCTTTTTATCAGGCCAAAGCAACCCCATCACGTCCAGCTACCCCTAGTCCTTCAGAAATATCATCCACTTCTGATATGGAGTATGTTCCTCATGGGGATCCTGAATTTCAGGTGCTCCTTGATCACAATCCGGTAGCCCTTATGGACTACCTAGTACACAAGTCTATTCAAATATCTGATCAGGGACCACCAATCCAGCAAGTTTATGATTACCCTCGTGAACCATCCCAGGCTTTTGTAGAATAGTTAGCATCCTTTTTTTCACCTCGAACCACGGAGGAGGGTGGCGCACCTGTGCCTCCTTTTTCTCTTCCACCGACCATGTCGACTAGTTCTCAAATAGTCTTGCCCATTCCCAATGCCGCAGTTACCTTGACTATTCCACAACCTACTTCTGAGAAGTCCTCTTCTCTGGCTATAATGGGCGCGTCTGCACACCCATAGATTGCTTTGTTAATTCATCTATGCCATCCATTGCGTCCCAGGGTCAGTACTTCTTTATGAGTCAACCTCCTTCAACGAGTTAGTTGGTTCCTGTTTCTCATCCTCCAGTTGGTTTTTCTTCCAATGTTCCAGCAACAGTGACCTTCACCCATCCTCTAGCGTCAGCACCCTTAATAACTAATCCGCGTAAAAATCCTCTTTCAGACCTTATTCCCCACCATGTCTAATCAAATCGACACCCATGTTCCTCAATCCATTCCGATTCAGTCAACAAGCATAGGATTCCACCAATCACAGGCTCCGTCTATCATCCAACCTTCTTTTTCTCAACCACTCGTCATCTCATAGCCTATCTATACATAGGCTCCTTCACAACAAATACCGCACCAGGCATCACCCAGAATGCTTGGTTACTCCTCTTATCATCCTATCAATCAACAAATGAATCCCCCGTTGACACCTCAACAACATCCACCATTTGCTTCTTATGTAGGACATGCCAACATGCCTCCTCCTCAATCTGACGTGGTCCAAATTCTTTTCAAGAAAATTGCAGACTTAGAAGCCTCCACCAAAGGGGCTCATCCTTCATACTCTTTTGAAGAAGTGTGTAATGAACCCATTCACCCATCAGTGGCTTTTAAGCCTTATCCCCCCAATGGGAACTTCCTAAGTTCACAAAATTTCATAGTCGAGAGGACCCTCAATAGCATCTATGAGCATTCAAACATGCTTGCTATCTTATAGTCTAGGATCAGGAGCTTATGCTCCGTACTTTCCCTATGTCTCTCGCAGGACCTGCTTTAGACTGGTACAATAACATTCCCCAACATTCCTTGTTTTCTTTCTCTCAATTGGCCCAGATGTTTGTTGAAAACTTTTCAATAAATATCGTGCATAAGATCTCGATTACAGATCTTTATAACATTCGTCAATTCGATGATGAGTCTATTGCAGACTTTGTTGCTCATTGGAGAGGGATAATAAACCAATTGTCTTTCTCCCTTCCTCAATCCCAACAGATCGAGTTGTTTACTCGATCTTGTGCTAATCATATTTCTTCCACTTTAAGGATCCAGACCTTTCACACATTTGAAGAAGCCTTTACGATGGCACACAAACTTGAGTCTCGCGCCATTGAACAAGGGAAGTTAAAACTTCGCTCTAAATCTAAACTAGATTTTCTCGAGTTCACCAAATCAAACCCTTCCACTTCTAAAGACAAGAATCAGGGATCCACCAATGCTATTGTATTAAAAACATCACGAGTCGATAACACTTCTAATAAAACACCACACAGAGACTCCTCATCTTCTCGAAAAGGATCCTTGTCATCCCAATCTTTCACTTCATTGGGGAATCATATGCTTATATCTTGGAAAAAATGTTGGAAGTTCACATGATTGAACTTCCTCCCATTAGGAATGTTGATGAAAGCCAAGAACGTCCATTCTGGTATAGGGAAAATGACTTCTATCATTATCATAGAACCAAAGGTCATGACATTAAACGATGTCAGACCTTCAAAAATCTTGTCCAGAAATTCATTGATAAAGGCGAGCTCATTCTGGATAACCCAAATGCTCCCCCAAATCAAGCACTTGATGTTTTTAAACAGCCTTTTCCCAATCATTCTCCAAACCATGATGCTTCAGAGTCTCAAAAACCAAACACTCATACTATCAGCTTCATCTCTACTGAAGAATCTTCTTCTAAACCTAAGTCATCTGCAAACACATCGATCGAATCGGGACCTTATTCCACTTCGCTAATCACCGGATTCCACCGTCTTGAGATAGCTCATCTTTGAATATTCCAACATTGTTAGATATGGATTCACCTCTCTCTGCTTCTTTGTCTGATCTTCCGTCCATACCCGAGACAGTATCATCCTCATCTGTCTCATCGTCAGATATTCTTTCAATGCTCGAGGCAATTACATCCCTTCGAGTTTCCACCGCAGATACATCTACTTTTGTTTCTCCCATTTTTGCTTTGTGACTATGCCATTGGTGAACATACCTATAGTTGTACCAACTTTGACGGAAGCATCTTTGATTTTGACTCTTCCCATTTCCTTTCCTACAGTAGCCTCACCCACAATTACTGTACCAGAAGTAGTTCCCTCACAAGGAACTGCTTCTTCATCACTCACTTCTTCCATCACCGATGCTACTTTGCCTATTAAGGGAAAATCTAAAGAAGTAGCACCGACACCTATACGCTCGGTTCCTGAACTTAGACCGAGACAACTGAAATCTAATGTTGCGTCATCAGTACCTCCCCATTTTCTTCCCCCGAAAAGGTTACAATCACCTTATGTGGTTGAGGTTGTCACCATCCCTGAAAAAGTAAAGCCCATATTTCGAACCATCAAAACTCTTGGTGCTTTCCCACAAAAATCTCTCCTGTGCCTCATAAAAGATTGGATTTGTTTGTTGAGAAGGCGTCTTCTTCTGTAAACTTATCAAAACCATCATCCTCTTCTACAACACATTCTTCACCAGCACCTTGAAAATTGGACTTACCTACTAGAAAGACGTCATCTCTTTTATCAAAATCATCATCTTCATTCCCAAAACCAGGGCACACTTTGTTCCTCTAACCAAACCTACTTTGGGAGATCCTCCCTCATCTAAATCGACATTATCTAAATCATCATTAGTTTCACCAAGTAGCTTCCCTTATCTATGAAGACCACAACACTTGTCACATATCCATCATCCTCAAAATCTATTTTAGGGGCTCCTCCTCCATCAAAATCAATCATGTCTCACTTACTTCCATCTCAAGTGCCCAAAGTTACTCCTCCAGATGTCCAAAAAAGTAAGATGATCCCCAAAAAGACTGTTAAACTAGACATGCAGGTTCTTTTACCTCGACAGTCTGTTAAGGTGAAAGAGGTGCCTTCATCATCTCTGTCCTCATTTTTGTCTACTAGATTCTATACTAAAATCCTCCACCAAATTATCCAATCTTCATCCATATCTCTTCCTCCGATTAAACCCTATAACCCTAAAGGAGTCAAACCTTCCTGGTTTAACTCTGATTTGATTTGTGCTTACCACCGTACTCCGGGTCATGACACTGAGGGATGTAAAGCTCTCCAATCTATCGTTAACAACCTCTTGGAAGAAAGTGATCTTTTTTTGGAAGAGGAGGAGGAACAGGTATCTCCTGTCATCTTAGCTCCATCTGAGCTCCAACAGTCTATTCAGACCCCTACTTCTAGTGATTCCACTCCAGATGATCTTCCGCCTTCTCAAATCGACACAATTCATATCGCCACTAGAACCCAACAATATGATAATCCATCATCATCCACAACATCTCGACCATGGGTTGTCATTTCTGCAGCCCCCGAAGGAGCTCTTCCTTCCTCATCAGCCTCGAGACCTTAGGTCTCTATTCGTGCTGCACCTCGGGCTCAAATTCCTATGTCGAGTAGAAGAGAGTGTTATGAAACAACTCACCTGTGCTCCGGTCAAAATGTCTCTTTTTGACCTCATCCAATCCTCTCCGACAACATCGCCAGGCTCTGATTGATAATCTGTGTCACATCACTGTGAATTCAGATGAGCCCCAACCTTTTGAGATGGTTGTTGGATTGAATAGACCATCAACCACCATTTCTTTTGAAGATTCAGAAATTCCTTCCCTTTCTTCCGAGGATTTAGAGGCTCCCCTCTTTATCATGGTCCAAATCAACAACACTACACTAAAACGCACTATGATTGACAAAGTGGTTCTACACTCAATGTCATCTCCTCACACACATTCAAGAAACTTAAGTTACCGAAGAATGTAGTGTCACCCCCGCCTTTTTCTCTTCGATCATTTAACGATCAGCTAGCAGTTACTTTAGGAACTGTGGTCCTACCCATTCGAGTAGGTAAGAAGCTGCTTCACGAACTCTTTTAAATTGTTGAAGGAAATTCCATTATAATATGATCCTCGAACGCTCTGGATTCGTGCAATGCATTGTGTCCCATTCACTCTCCATCGATGCTTAAAATATCAATATGAGGGAAAAATATATACTCACCAGGAGATCCTTTTCCTTCCGCACAATGCGACATGACCACAGGGTCTGCCCCTCTAAAGGAGAATGCTTGTTCTCCTGACAAGGCCTCATCCTCTTCCATACCTGCAACTAAACTACCGAATTACAAAATCTAGAAGAGACATTGCAACATTTCTCACTAGGAGAGCTTCCTCTCCTTTCTTTTGATGCCCATCTCAAACCTAACGAGTATGGTAGACCAGACAAACAACCTGAATATCAGCCAGGTCTTGGTAGCATCATCACCATTGGTCTACCCAATCAACAGACTAATTTCATTTACGGTGGTCTTGATACACCTCACTATCACCCGGATTCTCCCCCTAGGGCCAAGCCCTATTCAGTAGGATTTGATTGTCTACAGAATCCCACGTTTGCAAAAAATTATTTGTATCGATGCGCGTGGAAGGGATTTGGCTTGGGAAAATATGAACAAGGTGTGCATGACCTCACATCCATTCCAACTCTTAAGCCACATCAAAAATTTGGTTTAGGATTTAAACCTCTTTCAAAAGCCACCATCACTATTCTCGATGAGCCTCTTCCTATTGAGGAACCATCTTCTCCCGCTAGGTCAGAAGCATCATTTGATGTGGACGACACCATTTCCATCCCGTCTAATTTTTTTAGTCAATACCATTTCCTTAGGACCACTAACCTATAAGACTAATGACAAGTCCGCTTCCATACCGTTAATTTTCCCTGAAATAGTTGGAGACGACTCTCCTACTATCAACACTATCCACTGTGCGGATGATGATTCTGTCCTCACCTATCTGGGGGTAGAGGATTCCTATCTTCCTAAAACCATTCCTTCTGACACGTCTACGCTTCTCAATGAAGCCACTGTCGACCTTAATATAGGGACTTCTAAAGACCCTCGCATCATTAAGGTCGGTCAATCTCTCAATCCACAGGAGTTGGGAGACTTCACCACTTTTCTTTCCAACCATCATCAAGCCTTTGCTTGGTCATATGAGGATATGCCAGGACTCGATCCTAATATCGTGGTCCACAATATCATTACTCTTCCCGACATCAAACCGGTTAAACAAAAATTACGTAAAATGCACCCTAGAGTAGCCCTTCTTGTTAAAGAAGAGTTGCAGCGCTTGCTCTCGCTAACTTCATCCAACCCATTGATTATCCACAATGGGTTTCCAATGTAGTACTAGTAACTAAAGCTACTGGGAAAATTTGAATTTGTACCAACTTCTCGGGATCTTAATCTTGCTTGTCCAAAAGATGATTTTCCTCTACCTAATATCGACCAACTTGTGGATTTAACTGCGGTCATGAGATGCTTTCTCTTATGGATGGTTTCTCTGGGTATAATCAAATTCTCATCGCACTAGAGGACCAACATAAGAATTCCTTCATAACTCCTTGGGGACCTTTTGTTATCGTGTCATGCCTTTTGGTCTTAAGAATGCAGGAGTAACCTATCAGCGAGCAATGACCTACATCTTCCATGATCTCTTACACAAAATTGTGGAAGATTACGTCGACGATCTCCTCGGTAAATCCAAACACCGTCAGGATCATCTTTTCATTCTTGCACCTCTCTTTGAGAGGCTTATTCACTTTTGTCTTCGTCTAAATCCATCTAAGTGCATGTTTGGCGTTCTCACTGGTAAAATCTTAGGCTTTATCATTTCTATTAGGGGTATTGAAGTAGACCCCACAAAAATAAAAGCTATCCTTGAGATGCCTCCCCCTTCTAACTTAAAGCAACTCCATAGTCTTCAAGGACGTCTTCAATCAGTGCATCATTTTATCTCGCAACTGTCAGACCGTTGTCAACCTTTTCATCATCTCCTTCGTAAGAATGTTCATTTTGAATGGGATGAGCATTGCCAAAAGGCCTTTGATGATCTCAAAGCTTATCTTCTTTCTCCACCTGTGCTTACACCTCCACGCGAGGGGGAGCCTTTCTATCTTTATATCTCTGTGACTGACCATGCTCTGGGAGCCATGATCTCACATCGGGACGCTTGTGGTAAAGAACAAGCTGTCTATTACATTAGTCGTACTCTCCATGAGTATGAAACACGCTATTCCGAAGCTGAAAAGCTGTGTTGTGCTCTCTTCTTTGCAACTTCTAAGCTTCATCACTACCTCCTCAATCATAAAACTTACATTGTCACAAGTGTCAATCCACTCAAGACAATGCATGTGAAGCCTTATCACAATGATCGTATCACTCGTTGGCTCATGCTTATGACATAATTTGATCTCAAATTTATCTCGCAAAAATCTATCAAGGGTCAGGTCATTGCAGATCAATTAGCTGATGCTCCTCTTCCGGACACTCAAGTCCCTCTTGCTCAATTCCCTGATGAATATATCCAACAAATTGATTTTGGTCTGTCTCCCTTTAAAGTAAAACTCTTCTTTGATGGATCCAAATGCCAGCAAGGGGGAGGTGCGGGTTTCGTTATGATTCCTCCCTGGGGTGCACCTATCCCAGTTGCACACAAACTCAACTTTGAATGTACCAATAATATGGCTGAATATGAAGCTCTTGTTTTAGGTCTTCAAAATGCCATTAATCTTGGCACGCGCCATATCGACATCTTTGGTGACTCTGAACTCATCGTTAATCAAGTCATGGGTGTTTATCAATGCAAGAATGATATCCTTCAAAAATATCATGATATCGTTCTCTTTCAACTCCAATCTTTCAATAAATTCACTATCCAAGATATTCCTCGCACTGTGAATCGATTCACAGATATGATGGCTTCATTAGCCTCGCTTATTCCACCTTTTACCGAGGACTCATGACTTTATGTGGCTGTGCAATGATTAGATCAACCATCTCATCTTAGGCAACTAACTTCAATCAATGCTTTGTCACAACCAATACTCAGGATGAGTGGTATCAATAGATCATTGATTATCTATCTCATTCAGTGCTTCCTCCAGATCTGACTTCCAATGGTAGAAGATCTTTTACCCTACGCGCTAATCGCTATACTATTCTAGGCGGGATCCTCTACAAACACGGCTTTGATGGTATTTTTCTTCATGCCTCAAAACCCCTGAATCATCTAAAGCTATCCAGGAGGTCCATGACGGTATCTGTGGTGGACATTTTAGTGGTTTGGCCGTAGCTAAATGCATCTTATGCTTAGGCTATTATTGGCCTTCTCTTAATCGAGATTGTTGCGAATACACTAAGAAATGTGTCAAATGCCAACAACATTCCAATCTTACGCATATCCCTAGTCAGGCTTTGCAACCTGCAGTGAGATTTGTGGCCTTTTTCACAATGGGGTCTTGATCTCATTGGTCTTATCAATCCCCATTCTTCACAGCATCATCATTCTATCATTACTGCCACTGAATACTTTACTAAGTGGGTGGAAGCTATTCCTCTTTCTTCCACAAAAGCTAAACCGATTGTTGACTTTGTTTATCAACACATCATTTGTCGCTTTGGTGTTCCACACAAAATCATCACAGACAATGGTAAGTCTTTCAAGAACGTTGATTTGCAGAACCTATGCGATGCTTTCAATATCAAACTCAGCTTTTCTTCTCCATACTATCCCCAAGCTAATGGCCAGGCCGAGGCTTCCAATAAAACTTTACGTAATATCCTCGCAAAGGTAACTAGTCGAGCTGGTAGGGATTGGCATTTACATATCCCTTTTTCTCTTTGGGCTTATCGGACTAGCATTCATACTCCTACTGGTGCTACTCCTTTCTCTCTCATCTATGGGTCTGAGGCTGTTCTTCCTTTAGAAGTCCAAATCCCATCTCTCTGTGTTTCTCTCAAAGAATTTGTCTCTGATGAGGACTATCATCAAAATCATCTAGCACAACTTGAATTATTAGATGAACGATGTCTCAATGCTCTTGAGCATCATCAAGTCTATCTTGAGCATGTCAAACGTGCTTATAACAAGCACTTGCAGCACCGTGACTTCAAAGTTGGTGATCTTGTTCTTAAAGAAAACCAAAATGTCACTACACTAGAAAGGAGTCAGCGTGGTAAGTTTTCTCCCAACTGGATGGGACCGTACGTCGTCACTCATAAATATGGGTCTGGGGCTTATCGTCTATCTTCCATGGATGGTGTACCTGAAATGGAACCTCTTAATGCCTTGCATCTAAGGCCCTTCTACTATTAAAATCTATCTTACACAAATTTAGTCACAAGACAAGATCTTTCATCCATCTAACAACCAATCATATACTTTCGTGGTGATTCAAACTATGTGGTTCTCCATGTATTGTCTTTTTTACCTTAAATATGAGTATCGCGGCTCTACTCATAGCATTTTTCTTATGGATATGTTCCTCCTCATGGTAGGAATACCTTAATCACTGCTTCATCTGTCCCAAGTGTTTATCTTAATCGGATCTACTCGGGGCATGAGTACGTGCTCTTTATACGTTTTCTTCCCCTCTATCTGATCTATCTAGGTCTAAACTCAACTTCTTTCAAAAAGCTCAAAAAAAAAAAAAGAAGAAGAAGAAGAAGAGATGCTATCCAAAATTCCTAAAAGATAGACTGATCCCTTGAAGGACAGCTATCCATGCATTATCAAATGAATCAAAAGATATAGACCATGCCCTCGAAGGATGGCTATCATTAAAATTCAAAATACAGACCGCTCCCTTGAAGGACGGTTGTTTCTCAAAGGAATTCCCAAGGCTTCTCGCATTGATCAGCCTTTCAGTCAGTTTATACACTTTTTAGCATCACTGAAAGACTTCCCATATTGATCAGTCTTTCCATATCTAGCAAACTTCCCGCATTGATCAGTTTGCTTTTTTGCCAAAAATAATGAAGTTGAGATATAAGACCTTTTGTTGATCATATGGAGAATCCTATTTTCCCAGTATGAGCATGTATTCTGTCCCTTGTAAATTTTGACAAAATACATACTTGCTTCCCCTTCCATTTACCTTCTAGATCTGGTTTGCGACTAGCTAGTGTCAGGTTTATTTTAACCTCATATATGGCCTTGTATGCATGGTCTTTTAGTTTCCTATCAAAAGTCTCTATTTATGGTTGGTTAGGGGCTTTGCTTATCATTCTTTTTCTTTTCTAGGGTGTTTTCTTTATTTCCATTTATCATTTCTTATTCATCCAGTTAAATTGACATTTAACATGTGAATTTAGTCAAAATATAACATCTGTCTAATTTCATCTTATCTACTTTTCTTTTTCCCAAAAGAAAATATATCATAGCATGTATTATCAACACATGTGAGTCTATCTATCTATTTTTCATCAAAATTCAATTAAAACATCTTAAATATATCAAAATCTATCAATCACATCTATCCATCTATCATCTAAAATCATGTTCATCCAAGTTACATTACATCTATCTATATCTATTTCTCATCCAAGTTTAATCCACATATCAATCACATCAAATCACATCTATTTATATCCTCTACATCTATGTCTATCCAATCACATCTATTCATCATCTATCGGTCTATGTCTATATCCATCATAATGACGCTACATCTATCTATGTATATCAAAGTTAAAAGCATGAGAACAATCATATGACAAAGGAAATGATGAATCTATATATATACATGAGTATCTGTACAAAGAATGGGTGGCTTTCAATCAAGCCATCTATATCATACATCAAAAATGCCTTCGAATCAAGGCTACATCAATACATTAATACAAAAATATATCTCAATCTCTAAATAGTAAAGTCGACAGGTGGAAGACACTATCTCCTCCACCCTCCTCTGGACCAGGCTATCTCTCCTGGCCACCACCTATCGAACTCGAAGTGCTGCTGCTATTGGGGGCCTGCCTCCACCTCGCCCTCTCCCGGTGCTCCCTCCCTCTGACACACCACTAGCTGTGGTTGTCGCAGATCTCCTCCTCACACCATAACGAGGCACCTCAGGGGCATGCTGTGCTAGAGCATCCTCATAGTATCTCACCTCAGCGAGGAGAGACTGATATGTACTCAGGCTCACTATACCAGGTGCTCGTAGTGTCGCTGCTGGTGCTGCTTGGTGGCGGCCCTCCTATGGTCGTACCCTGTGTCCCAGACTCTGATGTGGTACCTGTATCACCATATTTGGCCCTGAGGGCCTCCCTATGTCGATGATAGTGATCCCTCTGCTGGATCATTGTATCTCACTCCTGACAAGCTATATCCCTCTCCAATATCAGGGCATCCCTCTCCTCTGTCAGAGCTCTGATCTCCTCTAGGGCAACCTGATGTGTCTGCGTCAGTGTATAATGCTCTCCCTCCAGCCTCTCCAGCGCTGTGGCTATATCCTCCTCATCGGCATCTATGGATGCTGGCAAGTGTCATGGAAGCTCTATCAAATACCATGCCGCGTAGCCATCATCCACTCCGGCATCATCATCACTGTCTGCAGAAGGTGGGGCCTCCCTCAATGGATCTGCCGGGATCAAAATCGGTAAATCTGTCTCTCTGTTGTCTCGTCTATATGGACTATAGGTGGTCGGCACTATCTGCACTAGGCCGAACTATCTCAATACCCGTATAAACAGGACGTGCTCCCACATATCAGGCCTATGGCCCCTAACCACCCTGCTCCGTCTCAATCCCACCAGATGAGCATCCTGACCAGCCCATGTCGGAAATACCCGATATGGTCTCCAGATGACCTGCTCTGGTGTCAGCGTCCTGAAACGCTCGGCATACCAATATGCGGATCTCCCTGTATCTCCGGGGCCATATCGGCCCGCCATCACCGAATCCGTAATCAATAGCCCCCACTACTGCTGGCATCCAAGGAAGCCCGGATGGCCTGATCACTACTATGTGCTCATATGCCCAGCAATGGAGCACAAAACTGACATCAATGCCTATCCTCCGGCCAGTGGTATACATCCATAACTCATGATATATCTAAGCTATCAAGGCATCAGCAAATGTGAACACTGTCAATGCAGGCTGCAAGATGTCACAAACACAATCTAGCAATAATAATGGGAATCTCCCACCTCCTGAATCTGGTAAAGCAAAGTAGGAGATTGCCATCTGAATCAATACTATACATCTACTCCTAGCATCATCCTCATGCATCTGTACTGTGAGGCTATCCTCACTACCCCTGGACACTATCTCTGACTCATCCGCCCTTGTCCCCATATAACCGTCCTAGGGCCCTCTGCTGCTTGCTCTTGTGGAGTGATCTCAATCGGGTCCCCGGTGATCGGCAACCTCAAGATCCTGTATATATCCTCATGGGTGATGGTCATCTCACCGTCTGAACCCGAGACGTGCAAGTCCGGCTGTCCCATTGCCGTACTAGTGCTCACATCAGCTCTATGTCTCATGGTACTCGTCGGTAATACCGAAAGCCCCCGAGCCCGGATAACTCTAAGTGGCGCCAATCTGCGTCAGTGACATCGGGGAGAATGGTCTCTAGTAGCTCAGGAATCACATCCCTCATGTGTAATACCTCTCGTGCCTACATCCACGACATCAAGAGCAATGTTAGCTTCATATTTACCCAAATCCGAACATCCAAAACAAATTTTTTATCATTTTTACCCACATATTCTGTCCAATCGGCGTCGATTAAATACAATCGGCGTCGACCATACATAGTCGACGCCGATTGAATTAAATCGGCGCCACTTTCATTACATCGGCATCGATTCTATCAATTGACGCTGATTGGCAGGCCGCATGTCAAACACACTCTGGCCTCCCACCAAAAACCAAAAACTATAAAAAACAAAATGATGAATAAATAAGATAATGACAAGTTCAGGAGGAACCACTTACCCCGAGTGTGTGTCCTCCTCCACTTCCGACTTGCTTCTTCATGGTGCTCAAATCCAATTTTTGACTCTCTCTGAATCAATCATCACGGTGTAAATAAATTGTTCATGTTTTCCATTCACATATTTATATGTGCTGTGCATGGTCGGTGCCGATTTTTGTGGTCGGCGCCGTTTGTTTAGGTCGGTGCCGATTAGTCTGATCGATGCCGATTTGCTTCCACGTCACTCTCTTCCATCTCCTAATCTTCTTGCCATAGTGTTGATGCTTGGCTTATTTATCTGGTCATTATTGTGCGCTAAATGTTGCCTTTTGGCACATACTTTTGATATTATCGTCCATTTCGAGTTTGTTCCCTTTGCGTGGGGCACTCGCTTTTCTTTTTTGGCAGCTTAGAGTTCACGGGTCTATAGGCACTAACATTGTCTACTTTGCAGACCGTCTGGTTGTCCCTACCAATGTGTCTCTCTTTAGGTGCTGACTATTTTGCAGCCCTCCTTACACTCATGGGTCTGTAGGTACTAACGTCGTCTCATGAGGAGACCATCTACATTGTCCTACCAATGTGAGTTCCTTAGGTTACTACCTCTTTATTTATTTTTGTTTTTGTGCGTCATTAATGATCAGATATACTCCAGACATCCATTGGGGCATCCTGCGTTTTCATCTACCTTTTTCAAACTTGGGATCATTTGTTCTATCACCCATCCCATCCCTAGTTTGAGGGGGATCACATCATCACTTTTTCTTCCTTTCTTCCACCTCCTTGTTTTTGTCTTGCAACTTTGCTTATCACAAGTTACTCGACAAAAAGGGGCAAAATGTAGACACCTAAAATTGGTTACCCAATTTAGTGTCCCTCACATTCGTTTACCTTCTCGGGTAACCTGGGGCACGTTCATATCACCACTGCCCCCTTGGGGTATTATTCAATTTGTGATTTAAACACCTATCCTAAGTTTAATTCACCCCATTATGTTTTACCCATGAGTAATTAAATATTAACTATTTAATTACACCTTTTTACATGTATCCTAACCACTTATCTACCCCATATCTATTTTATCCACATATCCCCCCTATTTCTCCTCCTCCCAAACCGAGCAGTGGGATATTTCCCATACTTGAGGTGAAAGGATCACTCTCATCTTCCCAGAAATCACTCCTTTTGGCCATTTCGGGAGTCTATTCCCTGATCGGTGCCGACCAATACTCGGTCGATGCCAATTTTTCAAAATGGCGCCGATTTCATCTCGGTCGGTGCGATTACAAATAGAGGCTCAGAACTTAGTTCTGGTTAGACACAGATTGTGAGTTAGACAGAGAGAGTGAGAGAGTTTTGAGCATCTAGTTTGAACATCATCTATCAAGTGAGAGCAAATCCTGTCCAAATCAATCCCTGAGAGGAGCACCATTACTCTGCCCTTACCACATCAATATCGAGAGTCTCCATTGATTTTCTGGTGACTTTGTTCTGCATCTAGCACAAGTGGAGCCTTTCCAAAGATCTCTCACGACTTCTACGAGATCCAAGTGGATGTTGACGATCTTGCCTTTGTTTTCCATTTCCCAAGTTTTCTTGCAGTGTGTCTCGGATCGATGCCGATCTAAACAAGTCGACGCACCGATCCGAACCATGTCGACGCTAATCGAACGATCGCGCTTGATTTTACATAATTGATGCCGATCATCCTGCAGACAGGTAAAAGAACTCAGGTAACACAAATCCAACATTATTTTCACAGTTTCTGTTTTTTTACTTTCTATCCGTTGTTTAGGTTCTGTTATTACTTTGATCAGAAAATCTAGTCCTTTACGTACATATTTTATCATGTATGCTTCTTTACTTAATTGAAAATGTGGACTGACATCCGCCGAGGGAGCTTATCACTTCCCAGACCCGCTTCTCGGGCAGTCCACCTAAATATCTTTTAACGTGGTCTTTTTCTGTCAAGCATCGGTGTCTCGCAGGTTTCTTGGATCTACTATGCAGGATCACTCGTGTGCACCCATCTTATCTACACCGGCTTCCTTATCCATCTACATCTTTGGATCTTATCCATCAGGTATCGATTTTATTTGAGTTTTTCAAGGTTTTTGTGTTTAGTTTGGTGCATTAACTTGGACAGGTAACAAGCGCGAAATTCTTGATCAACACCCACATTAATTTCTCCTTACCTACCATTGTATTCTATTTTAAATACACTTTTTTTTTACTTTTTCCCCTCTTTACATCGCCTTCTTCCGTGCCCTAATCTTAACCTTCCGGCATGCCCACTACTTCTTGTCACAAACCTCATTTCACGTGCATCTCTACGCCAAAGTACCAATCCATTGCACCTCATTCCAAGTAGTTTCCTAGGTTTCTACCTACCCCACATTACACTACGTGGTCATCTATCTATAAATGGTATTGAATCTGAGCAAATTTCCTTTAAAACACCTTTTTCTTATGTGCACCAAACTTTCCGGATCAACCATAGCTCATATATGTACATGTGCACCAATTTGCATATGAATCACAACACCAATAAATTCTTCTTTCTAATCTACCCCACATTTAAATTATGTGTGTTCCTCTACACATGAATGCAATATATAGTAATCAACTTCTTATGCGGAAGCACGCTTATTACAACAAAATAGTGAACTAGATTGACAAAGCATAACAACGATGAAAGGAAACACATGAAAATGAAAATATAATCTAAATGGAAAGACTACCTTATTAAAAACACCAATAAGACTTATTTATACTAGGGATTTAGTCTAATCCCATTGAAGTAAACATGAAACAAATTGCCATCCAATTACCTGATTGTGAAGCATTTTATTCAAGTATTTTTTAACAACAAATGGTCCCAACAAATGCACTTTGAGTTTCCTGGTGGCGCACAAACTTTGAATAATATAAAAGAACCATATTTCTAACCTCAAATTTTTTATTCCTGATATGTCTATCATGACATGCTTTCTATTTGGTATTCTTGTTTTTCTCAATCCATTGTCAATGGCATCTTACTCATCTAATCGCATCATTTGTCAATGCACTCCTCCATAACTTGTTCATAAACTATTCTTCTGTGTGCAAAATACGTAGGGATGGAAACATAAATTCAATAGGAAATGCATCCTCTACACCAAACACCAACTGAAAGGGTGTGGCCTTATTTAACTTCTTGTAAGTGGTCCTATATGCCCAAAGTACAACAGATACTTTATCATACCAGGTCTTTGTTGGCATGGTGTCTTAGTAGGTGTTGTCATTGATGAAAAATGAAATTAATGACAAAATGGATGTGATAGTATTATGAAATGATGTTTTTGAGGTGCTAACATGGTGGTTTAGATGTTTATCGATTGTTCCCCTAGGATTCATGATGTATGTTTGCTCTTACAAGCCTATAGAGGTGCTTAGGTTGTCTGCTTGGTAGTGTGAGCTTCTTGGTTACTTGATAATCATGTTGGCATGAATAATAACATGATTTTAGGGTTCTTGAGCACTCACAATAGTGGAATAGTGAAGGAACAGAGGTTATTCTCCATATTAAAAGTGCTCATTGGAGTAGGTATGCTCCTGGAAGGTGTGATAGAGTGTATTGGAGCCATTTGATCTCATGGATGCATGATATAAGGTGTATCATGTCATATGAGGTATTTTTGGGTCATTTTTAGAGGTTTTATGTTCATTTATTGCATTATTTCAGTTGGCCCTAGTTGTTACTATGAGGATCTAGCATGCAAGCATAGGTAAGTCTTAGTGATTGGAGAGATTGGGACATGGAATTGAAATTATGATGATTGGAGATGTTAGAGGGATGAGTGATGATGCTCTTAGAAAAATTTTAGGTGCCCATGTTGAGTATTTTTCTAGTTATGATTGATTTTGTGAGACAGGGTGAAAAATAATGTAAAATCCAACTCGAAGTGCAACTTCAGATGCTCATTGTGAATGATGTGATTTACATGGGTATTTGTGGATTTTAGGGATTATTATAATATTATATTATAAATTTTAATAAAAACAATCAGGTTTTTGATCGTCACATTTTTATGAACGAATGTTAAGAAGGCAAAGAGGTCTAAAACCCTAGTTAAACCCTAGCTAGGAGCAATTGACATAAAGTGAAGTGTTATGACCCGCTTTTATTAATTCATAAAAATTAGTGATTGGATGTTCTATAATAATCCTTAGGATTTCCATAAATGTATGGTTTAGGTCATGGTGATATGTGGGCCCCACCTAAAAATAACAGTTTATGGAGAAGAAGGTTTTAGGACAAGATGGTCCAAAGGAGTAACATACAAAATTGATGGTGCATGATTATTGGGTATTTTTTATTGATGTAAATGAAGGTTTCAATACATGTCCATGTAGAGTCATGATGATTTGAGGTCTAAACAGTTGATTGGTCAAAGGACAAGTTTTGGGGTCTCAAATAGTAGGGTCTAGTAAATTGGTCATAACTTGAGCTACATGTGGAATTTTGAGGTGATTAAAGTTGTATAGATCTATGGATAGGCGAGCCAAAAGTGTGCGGGGCTTAGCCCCTCTTTGAGTCGATAAAGTGAAACTGGTTTATTGCTATTCTACCGGCGAGGAATCTATGCAAGTCTCACAGTTACGCCTTCGGGGTTTGGGATCTCATCCCAAGAGAGTATTTCAGAGCTGCGAAAAGAAAGGAATGAAAGAGGGAGAAGAGAAAGAACAGATCGAAGGGAGAAAAGAAATGAATTCCAAAGCGAAAGGTCGGTTGATTTATGTTTTTAGTTTGGTAGTAAAGAGCCAAACCTACTTGCATAAATAAACAAAGCAATCTTGATGAGCAAATGACAGAAAAAGTAGATATGAATCCAGCAGTTAAACACATACGGATCTAACGTAAGAAAGATCTAATGGATAACACAAATATTGAGCACAAAGTCTTAATATTTGTATTACTTTTTCTTCTTACATTAGAAAGCTCAAAGTCTTTCTCTCCTCACTTCTATTTTCATCTAAAAATGTTCACCCCAAATACAACAAGTATTCCGGTATTTATAGAAGAGAGAGAAGAAAAGCAAAAAAAAGAGCCAACAAATATTTACAAAGATATTTACAAAATATCTAAAAGTCATGTTGACTTTTGACACTTGATGGATGACATCATCCCATGATGCACATGGATGATGTCATCATTTGTGCTAACACACTTTAGACATTTCAACAAGAAAGTCGGAGAATAGAGAGAGAGAAAGAAGAAGAAGAAGAAGAAGAAGCTACTCGTCATCATCATCATCCTGCGGCGAAAAGGGGGTTGCACCTTCGATGCTCTTTGCTCGGAGATGATATGTGGAACCGAGCGCGCGGTATTCCAAAAACTTGTTAATCATGGGCCCAAATTGATCCTGTGATGGATCCTTGTGCCGTTCGGCTGATTGCTTCGCAAGTCTCCCGTTCACTTATGAGCTTTTAAGGAGTTTAGAATAATCTTTCTCCGCCTCGATGAGAAACCCGATGAAGTCCCTACTACAGCCAGCGAGTTGTTGATAGATTCGAGTGTCAAATGTGACCTCGCCCCGTTCCTTGAGAAGTGATCTCTTTGAAGATCTAGATAGTTTCATCGGCGGATCTCATGGTAAAGGAAGGAGTGAGCAGCCACGGAGACATGTTAAGGACAATCCGCTCCATTTGATGCATCACATCCGGGCCTCTTCCTTCACCTTGTCTATCTTTTCTAGAACAAATTCCAGCTGATCTATCCGATAGTCCAAAGTGGACATGGTTTTGTTGAGAGCCCTTGGATGGCCGAAAACTCCGAACTTGACCAGATCTTCGACTGAACAGTCGAACATTTGTTGAAAGGTCTCATGTTGGAGTCTAGCATGATCTAGCTCTTCTGATATGGGACCCGCTAATACTTGGAGTTCCTTGTTCGCCTTTTTGATGTTTAGATATGAATTGATATATTCGGCGATCACTCTTTCACTGTCCTTGAGGATCTGGCTCCTCCAAGCAGAAACGGCCATACCCTGCTCGCCGATCTTTGAATATTCATTGATTTTCTCCTGGCTGAGAAGCTCAGAAGTCTCGGTGGCAGTCGTGGGAGGTGCACTACCCATCTTCTGTAAGGCTTGAAGCAGATATTTGTTCTGCTCCTTCAGTAGCCTTTTCTCTTCTTTTGTTTCCTGAAGCTTTTGACAAAGGGCGTCGACCGCGGAAAGAGCTTCCCCCTGGAGACTTTCAGAAGATGTCCCCATTGTGACTTGGGTCACAGTAAAATCTCTTAGGAGATAGATCCTTTTTCTCTTTGAGGGGATCGGGGTATGCAATTTCCATGATCCTCTCACCTGCAACACTTTTAGAGAAACGTGCAACAGGCTTCAGCTTCTTTGCCCCTTTGGCTGGAATTACTGAAAAGTCCATCGGAGCGATGGGAACTTTCCTCTTTTGCTGGCTCAGCTGTTGAGAGATCCATGCTGGTCCTATGGAAGAAGGACCAGAGACAGAAGAGGGGACAGCTACGGTAGAAGAGGGGAAAAACGTGGAGACACGTGGAGGCGGCATTGAGAGAATAGCCAAAGAAGTGCCCACGAGAGGAAGGAAGCTGCAGTGCGAGAAGACAAAGGAAGGGAAGGGAGCCGAAATGAGGGAAGAAATGGAGGAGGAAAGATCAGCGAGGGAGGAGAAGATAGACAAAGAGGCAGGGGAAAGAGTAGAAGAAGGGGCGGAGGACACGACCAAAGGGGTGGTCGTCTGAGTCACTCGAGGAGGGGAAGGAAGAGAAGAAGAAGGGACAGAAGGGACCTCTGTGGTTGTAGCAATGCCGACATCCTGAGTGGATGGGCGTATGGGACTATCCTCTCTTTGCTTCTTTCTCTCCGGTGAATCTAGAGTTATTACATTACAGCGCCGTGGAAGGAGGACTTCCAGGGGCTTCTTCCTGAATGGTGCTAGGCTCACCTTCTACACCTTTGCCTTTTAACTGCTTTTTGGACCTTGGAGGTGCATTGCCCAATGGGGAGGTTGTGAAATCTACCCCGAGGTAGATCAGCCCATTCATGCGGCACCAGTGCTCTGTTCTGCACATAGTCTCCTTGACCCTCTCTTCAATTGTTTGAGGAGCCTTGCTTCTGTCAATGGCCGGGAAGGGCCAATCATCCCCTTCCGTGTCATTATACACCTTGTCTACTTCATCTTCCGTAGTTTGGAAGCCTTTGGGGACAATGGCCACTCCGTATTGGATAATTTCCTCCAATGCTAAGTGAGAATGATCCTTTCTTCTGAGTTCCACCTCGTGGATGATGTCAATGTAAATATCCTCGATCTGAGGAACATGGATCGGATCAAGCTTAGCCCTTGGCAGGCAGCTCCTTGGGTCAAAGGTAGGCCTGGCTGGGAAGTCATGTTTCAAATTGAGCAACTCCAGCTCTGCGAACATTTCCTTCGCTTTGTGATGGGAGGAGCATGTGTACCGGCCCACTGTGAGGGGGAAAGGAGTTCCGCCCTTCTTTCTCTTGAGGCATTTCTCATGGTATGTGACCAGCTGCCTTGATAACTCTAGTAGAATCAGCTTAGGTCCAGCGTACCTTGGCAGCCTGGTTGGCTCGCCCAAGAAGTTGACCGCCCTCAGATAGGTAAATGTGGGAAACTGGGTGAACAGGGCCCCCCATTTCTCCACAGTTGACACAATGTTCTTGGTTGTGCGACCATGAGTTAGATTCGGCCTCAACATGCAAATGATGTGATAGAAGAAAGCATCATTAATTTTGGCGAATTGAGGGATGTTGTTCTCCAGCCTCAGTTCTGGATAATATTCATATATTTTGACCTGAGGCCAAATCCCACTTCGGTTTAGCCCTAGATAATCCCTCTCCGACGCTGCAGCGTAGACTACATAGGAGTTCATATGGAACACTCCCGTTGTGGCGAATTGTTGTAGCTGCTCGGAGATGGTGCTGCTTATTATTTCTCCCCAGCAAAAGCACTGCTCAGGCACATTCTTATTCATTGTTTCCAAGTACCTCAGCATCCATTTATGGAAGTAATGGGCGTCAGAAAGCCCGAAGACCCTGCTCAGGAAAGTGATAGTATCGCTGAGCTCTTCTGAGAAGTCACTGCGGTGGATGATTTGGGGCCACCGGGTTACCACCTTCTTGTTTTTCAAGTAGACTTCGTTCATTAGTTGCATGCATTGGTCTTCATTGTCTTCCCAGGCCTTGATGCACTCTTCTTGGCTGACGGCCACAAAGTGCCGGTGGTGAGGGATGCCAAGTATCATCTCAAAATGACGGGCAGTGAGGTTTATGACTACCTCGCCCTTGCTGTTTTCGACACACCTTGTGTCCTTGTTGTAAGATTGTGCAATCACCATCATGAATTCATTGTTGACAGCGCTGACGGGGATTCCTCCGGTGAAATGCAGGGCACTGCCTATTAACTTGTCCATCCATGGACTTCTTGTAACTTTCTGAGTTCTAACCCAGAATTCTTCCATGTCAACGTGTGACCCAACTCTGAGTCTCTGACATCCATACTGCATTCAGCCTGTGATTCGGGCATCCTGACCCTTTGATATTTATACTTCATCTCTTCCTCAGTAAGCTTCGCCTTTCCTTTTGATTTGGTGGATCTCTTGCTGGATGTAGACATGTGTTCTTTCGAACTCAGTTGCTGATCTGCATGGAGAAGAAGCGAGACCCAATCCAAAAAGGTTGAATTAGCCATTTGATCTTTCATTGGAAAGCTAGCAGAAGAAAGAGTTAGAGATTTTAAGGCTCAGGGCGCAGGGCGCATGAAAATTGCAGCTTACAGGGCTAAATAGGTAGGGTGCACGGGAAAGGGCTGTTGCAAAAGTTAAACTGGCACCAAAGGCGCATGGCGCATGGATGTTGCAGATTGCATTTTATAGATGGGCGCATGAAAATTGTGTGTTACTTTGGGATTCGGTGCGCCATTTGGTGTGTGGATGGATCGTGTAACATTGACTTTTCGTGTGCCAAAAGGGACATGGCGCGCGCGCACGAAGAAGGGTTTACACAACATGATGTTGATGTAATCGGGGATGCGCTGCGCCTTTATAGCTTCATACTTGTGCCAGATATAACTTGTGTAACATGGAAGCTGGATGCGCCATTGGCGCATGGAAAAGGGATGCAACATGGATGAACAGTGCGCCAATGGGGCGTAGGATCGCACTTGTAGCATGCGAAAGAGGCGCGCCATGAGGGCGCATGAGTTCTTGATGTAGCAGGACAAAAGGGTGCGCCATTGGCGCGGGTTTTGCTCATGTAACAGGCGGGTAGATGCGCCAAAGGGCGTAATCGTGTTCTTAGTGTTGCAAGACGCGCGCCGGCGCGCTAAGTGAAAAATAGAGCTTTCTCGAGGGGTTTCTAACTCTTTTCTTTCTTTCCTTCATTTCCAAGACTCGCTTGGGGAGACATAAGGTTTCAGACCAAAAAGAGGTTTTCAGACCAAGCTTTTCTTTTTTAAAATAACACCCTCTACCAGCAGATCTGGAAAGAGGGGGGAAGGGAGGAGGAAAAGAAGAAAAAAAGA
Organism: Taxus wallichiana var. yunnanensis; assembly: GCA_018340775.1. Classification (NCBI taxonomy): domain Eukaryota; kingdom Viridiplantae; phylum Streptophyta; class Pinopsida; order Cupressales; family Taxaceae; genus Taxus; species Taxus wallichiana. Next base: position 2,851,685 of record CM031235.1, read on the forward strand.
CAAGGCAACACGGGGGAAGCTCAACCTATTTCTATTTCAAAACCAACCGACAAGCTAAACACCAGACCAACAACGCATCAAGAACCGAAAACACAAAACGTAGAAGAGGGAGAACCTCTTACCTGATAAATAGCAAAAGTTTTGAGAACGGGTCCACAATACGTTGAAAACGACGGAGCAGAGGCTGACAAGCTCAGAAAAACACGTGCTTCGCAAAAGTGAAAATGACATTTGGGCGCGCAAAACACATATATATAGAAAAACCAGCCATCAATGCGCCACCTACTTTTGAAAGGGCGCATGAAAAATGTTGTCGACAGGAGAAAGCGTGCGCCCTTTGGCGCACGAAAATATGGTGTTGCAATAAGATCATGTGCGCCCTTTGGCGCACGCAAAAGAGACTCAACATCCTTTGGCGCACCGAAAGATGTGTTAACATGGAAAACCATGCGCCAAAGGCTTTTAAGGGGGCGCATCAAAAGCTAGTGTTACAAGGATATTTCATGCGCCCCAAAAAAAAGGCTCAGAATGACTAAGTTCGAAAACTAGATTTCCCGGGAAGGGATTTTAAAACGTTTCGAATGCGGGGGATCCCTAACGAGGGATCGGAACAAAATTTTCGGTATGGTTATCGGTAAAATTGCCCTTGTCAATTTTACGGGATAACAGCTGGCTCTTTCTGGGGACTATCCCTGAGCGAACTCAGGGGTAGAGAATCCCAGATCGCTTGTGCCTATCCATTGGGTAACAGAGTCAAAAACAAGGGGGACCGGAGGGAGAACAAAGGAAACACACAACAAACCGAAAGCAAACACACGACGAAAGCAAACACACAACTTAAAGCAAATTGTACAAAGAAGAGAGCAAGCTCTACTTCCTGAAGATCTTCAGATGCTGCCCGCTATAGGGAAGCGGGAGCTCAGTTCCATCCAGATACGAGAGATAGAAACTATTCTCTCCGTTGAGTTGCTTGATTTTGAAGGGCCCTCTCCATAGGGAATCAAACTTTCCGTGCATGCCCTTTGGCTCTCTTCGCTTGTCCCACAAAAGGACGAGATCTCCCACTTGAAAATCTCTTTGCTTGGCCTTCTTATCGAAAAGCCTCTTAACTTGATTCTGATGTTCAGTGATCCTGTCGATCACTCTCACTCTCTTTTCTTCAAGTGCTGCCAAATACATGATTCTCTTTTCTAGAGAATTCTGGAAAGTTTCATCTTCAATCGCTCGTGCCAAGCGCAGAGCAGGAAGTTCCGCGGAAATGGGAAGTTCGGCATCAGTGCCATATAACACTTGAAAAGGTGACATGCCGAGCGATCTCTTGGGAGTAATGCGGTCCACCCACAAAGCATCGTCTGAAGACTTGTGCCACATTCAGCTGATTCGATTCCACCGGTTTTCGTATGATGGCCACCAAGTTCTTGTTCTTTGGATTCCGCTTGACCATTTCCACGAGGATAATAATCGAGGCATGAGCCAAAGTTATCCCATATTCATAGAAAAAACTAATAACTTCTCAAGAGGAGAAGTTAGAAGCATTATCAGCAACGATTTTGTTTGGAACGCCGAACCTGACAATGATATTCTCTTTAATGAAATTACAAACCACCTCAGAAGTGGCATGCTTGACAGGTATGGCTTCCACCCACTTTGTGAAGTAGTCCATTGCTGTAAGGACATAGCTATGTCCGGCACTCGATTGAGGATTGAGTGTGCCAATAAAATCAATTCCCCATTGCCTGAATGGTTCATTGATAATGACCGGCCTTAGGGGAAAGGCAGCCAACTTGGGCTTGCCGACGAATTGCTGACAGGGTTCACACTTTGCCACCCAGGTGGCTGTATCTTGAAAGAGCGTTGGCCAATAGTACCTGGCTCGAATGATCTTGTGTGCCGTCACGGAGGAAGAAAAATGTCCTCCACAAGCTGAATTGTGAAAACTTTCCAGTAGTTTTACTTGCTGGGGCTTGTCGACACATCGCAGGAAGATGCCATCTATCCCGCGCTTATATAAGCCGTCATCCCGATGCGTATTTATATACCAGCTTTATAGTGCGCTTCTCCTTTGCAGTTAGGTGCATCGGGCATTCGCCGTAGGTAAGGAAGAAAGTGATGTCGGAGTACCACTCATCACTAGTTGCAACAAATAGAACCAGAGGCAGAGAATCAGGCCCTTCTTGCCGGTCCTGCGCTTCTTCGATGTAGTCACCCCTCTCATCAGGATTTTCTGAATCTTTGTTTTCAGCCATTAGCTGACACAAGCCCTTGCCTCTTACCAGCTTGGTTGGTTTAATATCCAGGTCATACTCCTGGACCTTTGCGATCCAATTTCCTCGCAAGCTTCCTAACTCTTGCTGAGTTAGAATTGATTTCACTGCCGTGTCTGGAACCAGCACCACCGTATGCGAGTTTAGGATGTAATACCTGAAATTCTTCACTGCTTTGACAATGGCAAAGGCATGCTTTTCCAGCTGAGTCATCTTTAGTTCGTGAAGCTTGAGGGGAGAACTCATGAATGCAATCGGGGATTCAATGTCTTCTGAATTCTTTTGCATTAAGATGGCAGACACAGTATGCTCAGATGCATAACTATACATGATGAAGTCCTTGGAAAAGTCGGGACATACCAGGACTGGTGCATGAGCAACAAAAGTTTTTATTTCTTCAAATGACCTTTTCCCCTCCTCACTCCATCTAAAAGTTGATGACCCCTTCATCATGTTCAATATGTGACGGGTCTTTTCAGCAAAGTCAGGAACAAAACGCCTGAGAAAGTTCACCTTTCCAAAGAAAGAATGAACACCAGTCTTGCTTGTGGCCAGAGTAAGGCTTTGAATAGCCTTAACTCTTTCAGTATCTATCTTTGTTCCTTCTTTGCTGACCACATGGCCTAGCAACTTCCCTTCCGTGACTCCAAAAATAGACTTTTTTGGGTTTAAGGAAATCCCATGCTCTCGACATCTGGCCAATACTTGCTCCAAGTGATCACAATGATCGCTTCGTTGTTTGGAGAACACAGTCAGGTCATCTAAATAAACCACAATGACCTTCCCCATCATACCTTTGAAAGCAAAGTCCATGGCCCGCTGAAAAGTGGCGCCGGCATTAGTTAGGCCGAAAGGCATCCTGCTGTAGGCAAATGTACCCCAAGGAGTAGTGAATGCTGTTTTAAACTGATCTTCAGGTGAAACTTCAATCTGATTGTAACCTGAAAAACCGTCGAGCATGGACAGCATCTCTGATCCAGTTACTGCTTGCAGAACTTGATCCATTATCGGAAGAGGGTAGTTGTCTTTCAGCGAAGCTTGATTCAAATTTCGAAAGTCTACGCAGATGCGTATTTCACCATTTTTCTTGCGCACTGGCACAATATTTGCTACCCAAGTACTGTGATGGATAGGGAAGATGATTCTTGCGTCTAGCATCTTCTGAATTTCGGCCTGGATGGTGCCCGAAATCTTGGGATTATAGTGCCTCTGCTTCTGGCGGAAGGCTTTGGCATCATCTTTCAACGGAATATCGTGCTGAACATCCTTTGGCTTGAAGGACTTTAAATCGGCATAAGACCATGCCAATACATCCATATATTTTTTTAGCAGCTTGACAAATTTCCGCTTTTCTTCTGGCGTGCAACATTTCCCGATGTTCACAAATTGCGGATGTGCCTCCGAACCTAAATTGACCGGTTCGGTCTCTGGGGATGAGTCAGGATCATCCCGCTTCTTCTTTTTTACAAAACGGTCATGCCTGTCGAACAGGCGTTCCAGAGAAACCAGGCCCTTTGGAATTTTATTTCCCTTGAGCTGACATATGCCATCGTTCTCCTTTGTTTCATGGTTTTGACCGTTGATTGATTCACGACATGTAGAGGTGGATCCTTCGAAATACAACTCGTTAAAATTTTCTGATTTTTCGAGAAAGGCAATGAGTTGATTGTCATCGTTGAACACCTGCCAATGCTTTGAGAATTATCCGGCACGCTCGGGCGGAAAACCACCTCAATGGTGTACTTGTTCGTTTTCAAACCTGGATGTGGGAGCATGAGAGATGCTGAGACAGCCAATGAATCAGCCATGTCATTTTGAGCTCTTGGAATTGATTCAATTGAAAAGGCATCAAACTCCTCAATGCTGTCCCATACCGCATTACGGTAGTGCCTGAGCCTTTCATTCTTTACTTGGTAAATCCTTTTGACTTGATTTACAACTAGCTCAGCATCACCTTGTACTTTTAGATTTTTTATTCCTCTTTCTTTTGCGGCTTGCATACCGAGTAAGAGAGACTCATACTCAGCAGTATTGTTAGTGTTGAAAAACTGCAATTTGAAAGAGAGAGGAATAACTTCTTCCTCAGGAGATATCAGCACGGCCCCAGCGCCACATCCACTAGTTGCACAGCTCCCATCGAATTGCAATGTCTAGATCTTATTAAGATCTCCCTCCTGAATGAGAACAGCCCCTGTTTTATCCGTCTCGGTAGATAAGAAGTAATTCCCATCTTGATGATTCAAAAAGGATTTGAGCTTTGGGGTCTTCAGAGCTGGTAACCAAGTATTTCTTTTGTGATTCTGGCTCCAAAGTCTGCATTATGCCTTTGACTGGAATTCTAGCTTTGGACCAGTCCATATGAATTTCTCCACCAACTTCGCTGCAAAAACTTCTTCCCAGCAATATTCCATAGGCTGCCGGAATGTCAGCGACAAGGACTGTCATTTTTACTCTTTTATCCGGGAAAGCCGCAAATGCAAATTGCGCGTCCTTGATTTGGCCAACCAACGGAACTTGCTTAGTTTCCAAAGAATAACACCTGCCGAAAGGCTTGGTAAGAGTGAGGCCCAAAGCATGGGCGACTTTTGCCGGCATGACGTTATCAGAAGCTCCGGAATCAATTATGCAATTACTCAGCTTGTGTCCATTGATCAGTAGAGAGAGATAGAAAGGTTCTATCTTGCCTGACGCAGATGTTGAAGCAACATTTATATGAGATTCAGGGGGAGTGGATAGGATTCCTTTTGGGGAAACCTGATTAGATATAACAGCTTGACTTTGGATATACTTAGTCAATCTTACGAGTACATTCGGGGTTTGGTGAAGATACTCGACTTGGACATTTGGATCTTGGTCTTTTTTGCATGATCTATAATATCAAACGCGGCCAAGGGTTGCGTTGGTAAAGGAATGAGTCCCTCACCTCGCGATGATGGAAAAGGATTGGTGGTCTTAGGAGGAATGTGAGAGGATTGATTTGGAGGAGAGATAGGGGGAAAAGACTTCTTTGCAAAAGATTTGCCAGGGAGTTGAGTAGGAAGAGGATTACCTCTTTTAGCAATGATCGGAGGCGCGTTTGACACGGCCTTCTCCTGCTGGACATGGGCAGCAATTTCCGCTTCTTTTCCTTGCGAGCGAGTAAAAACAGCATATGACTGTCCGCTTGCATATCCCTGAGTACCCTCTTCTTCATCAGATTCTTCCTCATCAAATTCCATGTATCCAATAGTAGAGTCGCCAGTCGGTTCACCGACATCTTGATCATCTTCGCCTTGAGATGAAGGTTCTTCATAATACTGCTCTTCTTCTTCAATCTCGGCCAGAGCATTGATCGGAGGGGCCTCAAGTGCCAACCGCGGAGCAGCTGTAGGTAGACGCGGCCTTTGTGAGACATTGTTAGGAACGAAATTCCTCCGCGGAATATCCCGATATGAGGAACTGGGAGAGGCCTGGGCCAACTGTTTCTTCAATGCGAGCAAGTCATTCGCCATCTTTTGAAAGGCTGGATCAGACGAAGTAGTGGGCGCAGGGCCCAAAGATTTAGGCTTGGCTGATTCCTTTCTCAATTCGCCAGATATTATCAGATTATCCTCTATGCGAATGGCAGCTGCTTGGGCGAGAATCAAGGTAGCAACTCGCTCTTGAAGGAGCAAGAAACTAACTTTTGAGCTCATAGCGTTTACGAAGAAACACTTTTGATTTTCCGGCGTCGGGAGCATGGCAACAGGGACACGGTTGATTAGCGCATTGAACCGGGTGATAAAATCGTGCATGGTCTCATTTGCCTCCTTCTTCAGGTGAGTGATTCGTGATAATAATGCAAACGCATCCTCTGAAGGCTTGTATCTGTCTTCGAAAGCATCCCGTAAGGTGGCCCAGCTGGTGATAGATCCGGCTGGCAAATGCTGAAACCATTCAGCTGCAGGCCCTTGTAGGGTCTCCAGAAAAAGGTGAACCGACACATCTTCGTGGGTCACATCCAAAATACTGCATGACATAATGAATGCAGATATGTGGGAATCCATGCTTTGATTTCCGCTCCCATCAAATTTGGGAAAATTCTTTCGATTTCCGTGAGGGAGAGCGTGAACTGGATGTGGTAAAGCCAACGGACCCATCGCGTTTCCCCATGGAACCGCCATTTGAAAAGCCGGAAAGAGAACACGAGCTGGAAGTGTAGTTCCGCTGAGTAGCAAGGCACTACAAAGGGACGTAGATGCTCCTTGTAAAAGACTTTTTCTTCGTGGAGGTGAGACACTCCTGGATGACCGGCTAGCCGAGCTTAGTCGCTGAAAAACGTGCCGGTGTTACGCTGAAATTGTGCCTCTGAAGCAGATCGAAAGTAGGATCAGCTTCTCCACGGGCTCTCCTGCTGCGCGTAAAAGGTTCACTCGCCAGTGTACCTTCTAGATCTGCAATGTTACGGCGCAGATTTAAACTTTCTTTTTGGTTGTACTGGCTGATTTTCTGGTTTTTCTGTCAAAAACCAGCAGCAAGCACTTTTCTAGATATTTAAAACTATCCTCTTCAGAAAACCGATTGTGGTTTAAATGACAAATTACAACGAGGATAAGATGGCAGGGAAGATTAGTAGGCTGATTTTCTGATCTGATTTTAACTTTTTTCAGAGGGTTTCAAACTTTTTGCAAACAGTCAAAAACTCAGATCTATGGCAAAAAACTGATTTTTTCAAAAACTCAGCGAACTAAAGATCTTTAACTGGACCAGATCTATGACTCTCAGAAGAAAATTTTTCGATTTGAGCATTTTTGCAAAAAAAATTTAGATTTTTACAAAAAGTTGAGATTTGCAAACAGCAATCTGCTGATTTTTTCTGATTTTTATCTATTACTGACCACTAGATCAGCGAGATCTATTCGTTCCCAGTAGTCGCCAAAAACTTTTTGGTCCGAAAATCATGCATCGCTGGACAGATCTATGGATAGACGAGCCAACAGTGTGCAGGGCTTAGCCCCTCTTTGAGTCAGCAAAGCGAAACTGGTTTATTGCTATTCTACCAGCAGGAATCTATGCAAGTCTCACAGATTCTGCCTTCGGGGGTTTGGGATCTCATCCCAGTAGAGTATTTCAGGCTGCGAAAAGAAAGGAATGAAAGAGGGAGAAGAGAAAGAACAGATCCGAAGGGAGAAAAGAAATGAATTCCAAAGCAGAAAGGTCAGTAGATTTATGTTTTTAGTTTGGTAGTAAACAGAGCCAAACCTACTTGCATAAATAAACAAAGCAATACTGATGAGCAAATGACAGAAAAGTAGATATGAATCCAACAGTTAAACACATACGAGATCTAACGTAAGAAAGATCTAATGGATAACACAAACTATTGAGCACAAAGTCTTAATATTTGTATTACTTGTTTTCTTCACATTCTGAAAGCTCAAAGTCTTTCTCTCCTCACTTCTATTTTCATCTAAAAAATGTTCACCCCGAATACAACAAGTATTCCAGTATTTATAGAAGAGAGGAGAAGAAAAGCAAAAAGGAGCCAACAAATATTTACAAAGATATTTACAAAATATCTAAAAGTCATGTTGACTTTTGACAACTTGATGGATGACATCATCCCATGATGCAACATGGATGATGTCATCATTTGTGCCAACACACTTTAGACATTTCAACAAGAAAGTCGGAGAATAGAGAGAGAGAAGAAGAAGAAGAAGAAGAAGAAGAAGCTACTCGTCATCGTCATCCTGCGGCCGAAAGGGGGTTGCCTGCTTCTGATGCTGCTCAGGAGATGATATGTGGAACTGAGCGCGGTATTCCAAAAACTTGTTAATCATGGGCCCAAATTGATCCTGTGATGGATCCTTGTGCCGTTCGCTGATTGCTTCGCAAGTCTCCCGCTCGCTTATGAGCTTTTCTGGGAGTTTAGAATAATCTTTCTCCGCCTCGATGAGGAACCCGATGAAGTCCCTACAGGCCAGCAGGTTGTTGATAGATTCAGTGTCAAATGTGACCTCTGGCCCCGTTCCTTGAGAAGCGATCTCCTTGAAGATCTGGATAGTTTCATCAGCTGATCTCATGGTAAAGGAAGGAGTGAGCAGCCCTGGAGACATGTTAAGGACAATTCGCTCCATTTGATGCATCGCATCCAGGGCCTCTTCCTTCACCTTGTCTATCTTTTCCAGAACAAATTCCAGCTGATCTATCCGATAGTCCAAAGTGGACATGGTTTTGTTGAGAGCCCTTGGATGGCCGAAAACTCCGAACTTGACCAGATCTTCGACTGAACAGTCGAACATTTGTTGAAAGGTCTCATGTTGGAGTCTAGCATGATCTAGCTCTTCTGATATGGGACCCGCTAATACTTGGAGTTCCTTGTTCGCCTTTTTGATGTTTAGATATGAATTGACATATTCGGCGATCACTCTTTCACTGTCCTTGAGGATCTGGCTCCTCCAAGCAGAAACGGCCATACCCTGCTCGCCGATCTTTGAATATTCATTGATTTTCTCCTGGCTGAGAAGCTCAGAAGTCTCGGTGGCAGTCGTGGGAGGTGCACTACCCATCTTCTGTAAGGCTTGAAGCAGATATTTGTTCTGCTCCTTCAGTAGCCTTTTCTCTTCTTTTGTTTCCTGAAGCTTTTGACAAAGGGCGTCGACCGCGGAAAGAGCTTCCCCCTGGAGACTTTCAGAAGATGTCCCCATTGTGACTTGGGTCACAGTAAAATCTGCCGGAGACAGATCCTTTTTCTCTTTGAGGGGATCGGGGTATGCAATTTCCATGATCCTCTCACCTGCAGCACTTTTAGAGAAACGTGCAACAGGCTTCAGCTTCTTTGCCCCTTTGGCTGGAATTACTGAAAAGTCCATCGGAGTGATGGGAACTTTCCTCTTTTGTTGGCTCAGCTGCTGAGAGATCCATGCTGGTCCTATGGAAGAAGGACCAGAGACAGAAGAGGGGACAGCTGCAGTAGAAGAGGGGAAAAACGTGGAGACACGCGGAGGCGGCATTGAGAGAATAGCCGAAGAAGTGCCCACGAGAGGAAGGGAAACTGCAGCTGCAGAAGACAAAGGAAGGGAAGGGAGCCCGGAAATGAGGGAAGAAATGGAGGAGGAAAGATCAGCGAGGGAGGAGAAGATAGACAAAGAGGCAGGGGAAAGAGTAGAAGAAGGGGCGGAGGACACGACCAAAGGGGTGGTCGTCTGAGTCACTCGAGGAGGGGAAGGAAGAGAAGAAGAAGGGACAGAAGGGACCTCTATGGTTGTAGCAATGCCGACATCCTGAGTGGATGGGCGTATGGGACTATCCTCTGCTGCTTCTTTCTCCGGCGAATCCAGAGTTATTACCTGTTCTGGCGCTGTGGAAGGAGGACTTCCAGGGGCTTCTTCCTGAATGGTGCTAGGCTCACCTTCTACACCTTTGCCTTTTAACTACTTTTTGGACCTTGGAGGTGCATTGCCCAATGGGGAGGTTGTGAAATCTACCCCGAGGTAGATCAGCCCGTTCATGCGGCACCAGTGCTCTGTTCTGCGCATAGTCTCCTTGACCCTCTCTTCAATTGTTTGAGGAGCCTTGCTTGTCGAATGGCCGAAGGGGCCAATCATCCCCTTCCGTGTCATTATACACCTTGTCTACTTCATCTTCCGTAGTTTGGAAGCCTTTGGGGACAATGGCCACTCCGTATTGGATAATTTCCTCCAATGCTAAGCGAGAATGATCCTTTCTTCTGAGTTCCACCTCGTGGATGACGTCAATGTAAATATCCTCGATCTGAGGAACATGGATCGGATCAAGCTTAGCCCTTGGCAGGCAGCTCCTTGGGTCAAAGGTAGGCCTGGCTGGGAAGTCATGTTTCAAATTGAGCAACTCCAGCTCTGCAAACATTTCCTTCGCTTTGTGATGGGAGGAGCATGTGTACTGCAAGCCCCCTTTGTGAGGGGAAAGGAGTTCCGCCCTTCTTTCTCTTGAGGCATTTCTCATGGTATGTGACCAGCTGCCTTGATAACTCTAGTAGAATCAGCTTAGGTCCAGCGTACCTTGGCAGCCTGGTTGGCTCGCCCAAGAAGTTGACCGCCCTCAGATAGGTAAATGTGGGAAACTGGGTGAACAGGGCCCCCCATTTCTCCACAGTTGACACAATGTTCTTGGTTGTGCGACCATGAGTTAGATTCGGCCTCAACATGCAAATGATGTGATAGAAGAAAGCATCATTAATTTTGGCGAATTGAGGATCTTGTTCTCGGCCTCGATTCGGATAATATTCATATATTTTGACCTGAGGCCAAATCCCACTTCGGTTTAGCCCTGGATAATCCCTCTCCGACGCTGCAGCGTAGACTACATAGGAGTTCATATGGAACACTCCCGTTGTGGCGAATTGTTGTAGCTGCTCGGAGATGGTGCTGCTTATTATTTCTCCCCAGCAAAAGCGCTGCTCAGGCACATTCTTATTCATTGTTTCCAAGTACCTCAGCATCCATTTATGGAAGTAATGGGCGTCAGAAAGCCCGAAGACCTGCTCAGGAAAGTGATAGTATCGCTGAGCTCTTCTGAGAAGTCAACGTGGGTGGATGATTTGGGGCCACCGGGTTACCACCTTCTTGTTTTTCAAGTAGACTTCGTTCATTAGTTGCATGCATTGGTCTTCATTGTCTTCCCAGGCCTTGATGCACTCTTCTTGGCTGACGGCCACAAAGTGCCGGTGGTGAGGGATGCCAAGTATCATCTCAAAATGACGGGCAGTGAGGTTTATGACTACCTCGCCCTTGCTGTTTTCGACACACCTTGTGTCCTTGTTGTAAGATTGTGCAATCACCATCATGAATTCATTGTTACAGCGCTGACGGGGATTCCTCCGGTGAAATGCAGGGCACTGCTATTAACTTGTCCATCCATGGACTTCTTGTAACTTTCTGAGTTCTAACCCAGAATTCTTCCATGTCAACGTGACCCAATTCTGAGTCTCTGACATCCATACTGCATTCAGCCTGTGATTCGGGCATCCTGACCCTTTGATATTTATACTTCATCTCTTCCTCAGTAAGCTTCACCTTTCCTTTTGATTTGGTGGATCTCTTGCTGGATGTAGACATGTGTTCTTTCGAACTCAGTTGCTGATCTGCATGGAGAAGAAGCGAGACCCAATCCAAAAAGGTTGAATTAGCCATTTGATCTTTCATTGGAAAGCTAGCAGAAGAAAGAGTTAGAGATTTTAAGGCTCAGGGCGCAGGGCGCATGAAAATTGCAGCTTACAGGGCTAAATAGGCAGGGCGCACGGGAAAGGGCTGTTGCAAAAGTTAAACTGGCGCCAAAGGCGCATGGCGCATGGATGTTGCAGATTGCATTTTATAGAAGGGCGCATGAAAATTGTGTGTTACTTTGGGATTCGGTGCGCCCTTTGGCGCGTGGATGGATCGTGTAACATTGACTTTTCGTGCGCCAAAGGGACATGGCGCGGCGCACGAAGGGTTTACACAACATGATGTTGATGTAATCGGGGATGCGCCTGCGCCTTTATAGCTTCATACTTGCGCAGATATAACTTGTGTAACATGGAAGCTGGATGCGCCATTGGCGCATGGAAAAGGGATGCAACATGGATGAACGGTGCGCCAATGGGGCGCAGGATCAGCACTTGTAGCATGCGAAAGAGGCGCGCCATGAGGGCGCATGAGTTCTTGATGCAGCAGGACAAAAGGGTGCGCCATTGGCGCGGGTTTTGCTCATGTAACAGGCGGGTAGATGCGCCAAAGGGGCGCAACTGTTCTTAGTGTTGCAAGACGCGCCAGCGCGCCTAAGTGAAAAACAGAGCTTTCTCGACGGGGTTTCTAACTCTTTTCTTTCTTTCCTTCATTTCCAAGACTGCTTGGGGAGACATAAGGTTTCAGACCAAAAAGAGGTTTTAAGACCAAGCTTTTCTTTTTTAAAATAACACCCTCTACCAGCAGATCTGGAAAGAGGGGGGAAGGGAGGAGGAAAAGAAGAAAAAAAACAAGGCAGCACGGGGGGAAGCTCAACCTATTTCTATTTCAAAACCAACCGACAAGCTAAACACCAGACCAACAATGCATCAAGAACCGAAAACACAAAACGTAGAAGAGGGAGAACCTCTTACCTGATAAATAGCAAAAGTTTTGAGAACGGGTCCACAATACGTTGAAAACGACGGAGCAGAGGCTGACAAGCTCAGAAAAACACGTGCTTCGCAAAAGTGAAAATGACATTTGGGCGCGCAAAACATATATATATATATAGAAAAACCAGCCATCAATGCGCCACCTACTTTTGAAAGGGCGCATGAAAAATGTTGTCGACAGGAGAAAGCGTGCGCCCTTTGGCGCACGAAAATATGGTGTTGCAATAAGATCATGTGCGCCCTTTGGCGCACGCAAAAGAGACTCAACATCCTTTGGCGCACCGAAAGATGTGTTAACATGGAAAACCATGCGCCAAAGGCTTTTAAGGGGGCGCATCAAAAGCTAGTGTTACAAGGATATTTCATGCGCCCAGCCAAAAAAGGCTCAGAATGACTAAGTTCGAAAACTAGATTTCCCGGGAAGGGATTTTAAAACGTTTCGAACGCGGGGGATCCCTAACGAGGGATCGAACAAAATTTTCGGTATGGTTATGATGCTTCATATTACTTGGAGAGTGAAAAGAGATGAATTTTTCATCATATTAATCAATTTTAATATATTTAATTCATGTATAATTGATTTTATGAGATAACCTTTGGAAACATATTTTTTGGTAGGTTGATATGGTGAAGAAAAATGTTGTGTTTTAAAGTGAAGGATGTTTCATGACTTATAATTTACTTAGTAGTGTTTTAAATATTCCTCCATTTCTTTTGAGTGTTCATATGGCATGATTTGGTTCTATAGAAGTGATTTGGTTATCGATGAATTTTATAGGGTGCATGAAACACCGGTTTAGAAGTTTGTAAAGGGAACTGGGCCCAGTTAATGAAATAATTTGATTGGTTGATTAAATGTGCGACCATATTTTTATTTTTATGATGTATTACTCATATGTAAAGTTTTTTGGGTCATGAAAAAGTGTATTTTTGATGTAAGGCCATTTTTAAGAATGTGCCCATGGGGTTTTGAGCCATTTTTGGCATATGTAATGGGGTTTAGCTAGGAAGACCTATATGGGTCAAATTTAACTGTTCTAGTTCAAATTAATGAATTTTCTAGTGGTTTTTGGGTCTAACTCATCACGAGGACTGACCTATTGAGGTTATAAAGGTATAAAAGCATATAAAAACATGTTTTTGGTGCTTTTGTGAACTAGTGAAGTGTGTGCAAGGTGGAGTGACCTAGGTGGATGTTATTTGCAGGTGTTGGAGCATGAATTAAGGATGATTCAAGTGTGTTGCAGGTTTAGAAAAATCAGAGAACATGAGAGAAAGGGTTTGATGATTTTTAGAGTGATTGAAGAGCTTATTTTGTGAAGATTGATCACCTAGGGTTTGAGTGAAGAAGTGTGAGATGAATATTATATTTCCATCGGTTTTGACAAAAAGTCAGATATCTACACATAATAAGATGGTTGAGTGGGTGTTTGATTATCTTGGGGGTTATAGATTCCTTTTGGAGTCCATACTTCACAAAATTAGGGGTTGGTGCTCTTTGTAGGGTTGGTGCTCCTTGTGGGGTTGGTGCCTCACTAAATTCAGAAACATATCAATATAAGATAGTTTTTAGTGGGTTTTCTTCCCCTTAAGGGTTTCCCACTTATATCTTGTGTTCTTATGGTGTTCCTTTGCTTTCATGGTTATATGCTTTGATGATGGTTTATGGTGTGCACACTCTTTAAGTTGAATAAGTGGTTATTGTGATTGAATGCTTATGGTATTTTGAGTTTTAGATCTGAAATTTAATTTGAAATTTTATAAGGACTTATTCACCCCCATCTATCCATTGCACTTCTAACAATTGGTATCAGAGCAAGGATTTCTAGAGGAGATTGACAAATTGAAGGAGATTTTCTGAAGCACAAACATGGAGTCTTCTAAGAATTAAGATGATATGTTTTCATTGATGAATACAAGATCTTATTTTAAGCCTTTATGTCTTGATATTTGGTATGATATCTATGGGACTTGCTCATCCTCTTTGCAACATAATGAAGTATGTGATCTTGCTCAAACTTCCTTTCATAGTCATAATGAAAAACAAATTTGGTACATTGACAGTGGTTTTTCAGCTCATATGATAGGTGATAAGAGTAAATTTTTATCTCTTTAAAAGTATGTCAGCAGTTCAGTGAAGATTTGGAGACAACTCAGCCATAAATATTCTAGGTAGAGGTACTTTGAGTTTGGAAAATGGAAAGAACATCACCAAATATGTTCTATATGTAGAAGGTTTGAAACATAATCTACTCAGTGTAAGTCAAATGGTCAAGCAAGGGTATGTTCTTAATTTTGATGTGAAAGGTTGTAAGATAAGAAAAGGATAATCTGGTAGACTAGTTGCAAAAGGAAAAAGGACTGATGGTAACATGTTTGTTCTCAAGGAAATTAATAATGAAAGATGTATTATGAGTAAGATGGATGATTGTTGGTTATGGCATAGGAGGTTAGGCCATGTGAACTTTGATAATCTTGTTAAAATTAGTTCTAACAATTGTGTGAGAAACATGCCTAAACTCAGAAACCAAAAGATACTTTGTGCAAGGCTTGTATGCATGACAAGCAAACTAGAAGGAGATTTAAGACAAATGAATATGAGTCTACTACAAGTCCACTTCAGCTGATTCATACTGATTTATGTGGGCCTATGAGGACTGAAATTACTTCAGGTGATTATTATTTCATGCTTCTTATTGATGATTTTACTAGATACACTTGGGTGGCTTGTTTGAAGAAAAATATGATGCTTTAGATGTATTTAAATCTTTCAAAGCTCTCATTAAAAATGAAAAGAATGGAAAGATAAAGTGTTTAAGATATGATAATGGAGGAGAATTTTGGTCTAATGCATTTGATGATTTTTGTAGTGAGCATGATATTAGAAGACAATTTTTAGCTTCTAGAACTCCCCAACAAAATGGATTTGTTGAAAGAAAGAATAGGATTATTCAAGAGATGGAAATGACCATGCTTAATGAATCTAAGTTACCTGATGGTTATTGGAAAGAAGTAATATGTACTGCTATTTATATTCTCAACAAATGTCAACTAAGAGTAAATAGTGACAAGACTCCTTATGAACTATGGAAAGGAAGACCAACCAATGTGGAGCATTTTAGGGTATTTGGATGTAAATGCTTCATCAAGAGGAATGAAGAAAACCTTGGTAAGTTTGATTCCAAATATGATGAAGGTATATTCTTGGGATACTCCTCTAGAAGCATAACTTACTTATGTTATAACAAGAGGTTGAAATGTATTGTTGAAAGTGTTAGTGTTAAGTTTGATGAATCATCCACTATGAGGTATTTTTATAGAGATAATGAATCAGTTTGTGAGGATGTTTGTAAGGAAGAATATGATGAATTTGTCTAAGAGAATCAAGAAGAGGATGATGAGAAATAAATACAAGACACAAAGGCTCCTTCTAGACAAGTAAGAAGAGATCATCTTGAATCTCAAATCTTGGGCAAGAAAGACTTTAGAGTCACTACAAGAAGGAAATTGGCAAGTCTTCAAAATCAAGAGAACCTAGATCTTCTTTAAAAATTTGAACCTAATAATGTTGTAGAAGATAGTAAAGATTAACATTGGGGTTAAGGATATGAATGAAGAGTTAGATCAAATTGAAAAGAACAAAACTTGGGAACTTGTGCCTAGACCAAAAGATAAGAATGTGATTGGATCCAAATGGGTGTTTAGAAATAAACTAAATGAGAATGGAGAAGTAATAAGGAAAAAAGCAAGATTAGTTTGCAAGGGATATGCTCAAGTTGAAGGGATAGAATTTGATGAGACTTTTGCACCTGTAGCTAGGATGGAAGCAATCAGATTATTCTTGGCCTATGCTTTGGTTTTAAAGGATTTAAATTTTATCAAATGGATGTTAAATCTACCTTCTTGAATGGTTTTCTAAATGAAGAAGTATATATGGAGCATCTTGATGGTTTTTCTTTGAATGATAAATCTGATTATGTGTGCAATTTAAACAGGCCCTTTATGATCTAAAACAAGCCCTAGAGCTAGGTATGAGAGATTGTTTAGTTACTTGATTAAACAAGGCTTCAAGAGAGGAGTGATTGATAGTAATTTATATATCAAAAGTGAAGGAGATCATTTTTGATAGTTATAGTATATGTAGATGATATCATTTTTGTGGAGGTAGTGATCATATGGTTCACAGTTTTGTAGAAGCTATGAAGAAAGAGTTTGAAATGTCTATGGTAGGTTGTTGTATTACTAGTCATTTAACCAACTCATAGACAAGTTGGTGTCATTATAACCAAGGTGGTGTCTAAAGTTGTATGTAAAAGGAGAGAAAATATTATTCAACAAGTTGGTGTCATTATAACCAAGGTGGTGTCTAAAGCTATATGAAAAAGGAGAAAGAAAAATATTATTCAACAATACTTCTTCCTAAGAAAACAAAATGAAATTAAACATGCATAAAAAGGAAACAACACATAGCAAATAAATTACTAAAATAAATCTGTAGTAAATAAACTATGCTAAGAAATAACAGAAAAAATCTTCTCCTTGGGGAAGAGTGGATTTTGGCCATTCTCTTCCCTTCAGATTTGGAGCAACTACAATTAACTTTTAAAACTACAATTGTATTGATTCAAAACTGATTTACAAAATATGCCCCCTTTCCAAGTATATGGAAGAGGTATTTATAGGCATCACTCCTAGTTTACTTAGTCCACACACCAAGAACTAACTACCTATTCTTGGGTGGATTTATTCAAAGCAATAAATCCTAAACAAACTTGACTACAATAATCCACTTATCATGGAGAATATTTCTACAACTCATCCCTTTAATTTAGGAACACAAAGTGGGAGAGTATTTATTCAACATTCCTAGTACTATTCCACTATTTTCTCATCCTTGAGACATGAAAAGAAAATGGAGTGCTAAGTCCATGAATTTGAATTCTTCTTAGAACATTACATGCATGCGTGACTTTGGATTGCCACATATTTGGATTAGTATTCTTGGTTGATGATGTGGAAGAAAAGAGTGGGATGAATAGTTCAATACTCTTATACATTAGTTTACAATGACCAACAAAATTTCACTAGCTAGGCATTTCGGTAGCTGCGTGAAGAATTTTGGTAGCTAAAATCTAGTAGAAATCTATGAACAGTTGGGCCTTTCAGTAGCTGCATGAAGAATTTTGGTAGCTGCAATCTATGAACTTGGAGTATAGTTGCTTATGACTTGTTTTCTACACACTATTGCATTCCAACTTTAGAAGAAATATCAGAAATAACAACAATTAGATTGTAAATAGATTTCTAAAGAGATGATAAGATAAATCCTATATTCTACCTTAAATATGCTATCCATTATTAAAACTACATCTAAATTCACTTGAAAGATTGATTTTAAGAGAGAGAATAAGAGTGCTATTTGGTGATATAATGAGACATATTTTGGTCTCATCATTTCCCCCACACTTAACTTCTTGCATGCCCTCATGCAAGCTACTGATCTTCCTGTAGAATCTGATTTTGTCAATACTTCTACATCTTTCAAATTGTCTTCTCCTTTTTCATGATAGCAACAAACTAAGATTCTAGAAGTAAAATTTTTACTTCTTTCTTATTCATGCTCTCATGAGGTTTTTCTTAGATAATGTAGAGATATTTTTTCCCCACACTTAGCTCTTTGTTTTCTCATGCATTCTTCAAAAATATTTGGAAGAGAGTGAGTCTCCCCACACTTAGCTTTGTGCATGCCCTCATGCAATTTTTTTTTTTATTGAGAAGCTTATAGATCCCAATTGTTGTAAACTGGAAAGACATCATCTACATCATTTTTGTTACTTGACTTGATCAACATATAAATTTTGACAAATTTCTCTCTTTTTTAAAGCTTTCAAGAAGTGAATCTATTTGTAATTAAAACAACAAATAAAAATATTTGAGAATAGAAAAATAGAAGTTACCATACCATACTCAGTAGTTATCCTTGCTTTCATCATGTTGTATAACCTTGATTTCCATCTCACTAAACAAAACAAATAGATATGAAGTCAAGGCCTCTGCAACATAGAAATTTTCAGTAGAAAATAATTTCATCAACCAAGTTGGCATAAGAGAAGCAATCATATGTATCCAAGAAAGACTTTGAAGTGTAATTTTTTGAAAAGAAATCATTTTTAGTTTTCAACTTTTTCTCTTTTTTTTAGTAATTAGTCACCAAGAAAGTGGTTTTCTAACCAATCACTATCCTTTTGAGAAATGTCAACATGATGGAAAATTAGGAAGCAATCTTCTAGAGTGTCTGTAGCATCCAACCAGTTTAGAAAGTTGATTTCAATTTTTTGAGAAACAATGGTAAACTGTTCTGGGAAATGGGATGGTTTAGGGACTTATTCATTTATTGGGAATGAATGGTTTATTATGAGAGGTTGTGGGTATGATCCCTAAATAAAAATGGTATGTTGGCATTTCAATTAGCATATATTGGTTGAGCCAGTATTTTCCTACAATCATGAGAAGAATTAACATTGACTACAAAATATCGAGGAATTTTATTGGTTTTCAAAGAGTTGGGAAAATGATTTTTAAAAAAATCAACAAAAATTGAGACAGAGAGGGTAGCATGGAATGAATCAGTACTAAAAATGAGGAGTATTAGAAGAATACTTGCATGCATCATAAGATTATTTTTTTAACAAAAGAAAAAAATAGTCTTCAACATGTTATATTTTTTTAGTTGCGTGCATTCAAACTGCGATATATTTTGCATTTCTCAACAAAAATGAGTAATTCAAAATGATATGGAAATCTTAGAGTGTGTAGAACAAAACTCGAAATATTTTGAGCTATTTATTTGTGAGATGCAAGTAGTTTGCATCAGAAAATGTTGTTATTTTTCACACGAGAACTCCTTATCAGTTGAATATTTTTCTTTGACCTCCTCTACAATGCCCTGTTTCTTTTTACATTTGTCCTCCCAATCTATTTGCAAAAATATTCCACATAAATATTTGTCTCGCTAACCTGCACAAAGTTAGTTTTTTTTTTTGCATTTCTTGCATGCATGAACTATTATTTAATCTTTGCAGAAGTAACAATACATGCAAACAAGAAATATTTTAGAATAGGAAACCCAAATCAATTTATACCCTACAAAAATATATTCTTTTACAATTTTTATAAAGATTAAGAAAACTTATCATCATATTCCTATTGTATCCATTCCATCACACCAAAATACATGGGTAACTAGCCATTGTAATTGTTGTGTATATAGGAAATGGAACTAGATACGGAGTTTTATTTGATGACAATGCATATTTCTATTATGAATTTTCATCCATATGTTGATTAAGGTAGTCAATCTTATCAACAAGCTACAATATCATATTGAATTGATCTGAAAAGAGTTTGCAAGAATCGAATTAGAAATGAGGCACCACGAAGTAGTTGCACTCCAACGGAATCGTGATAGCTCCAACGATTGCAAGAAAGAATTGATCAGTAATGGAAGAACTTGCTCAACAGAAACAAAGCTTGCATAGAGGAAAGACAACGGAGTGTCTTGGCATGCTCATAAATGAATAGAAAAGGGGTACATATAGGGTGCTAAGTAACCCTAGTGCATGACACACATGAA
This sequence comes from Taxus wallichiana var. yunnanensis, assembly GCA_018340775.1. Classification (NCBI taxonomy): domain Eukaryota; kingdom Viridiplantae; phylum Streptophyta; class Pinopsida; order Cupressales; family Taxaceae; genus Taxus; species Taxus wallichiana. The sequence goes on from CM031235.1 coordinate 2,871,681, forward strand.
ACCCTAAACCTAACCCTAAACCTAACCCATGTGAGATGACCCTCCAATATGAGAGGAGGACACATAGGATAACTCACACTAACACCCCCCCTTCATCAAAGCTAGGGTAGCGGCTATGATGAGTCAGACAGAAAGAGAAGACACTCCTAAACAACTAAGAAAGATGTGTCAATGGGGCCCAACAACTAAAGGCCTGATAAGGTGCCCATATACAAACACAATCTTCCTAGAAGAAGAAGAAAAAATGGGTCCCGACATAAAGCCTGATGAGGTACCCATGTACAAAAGAAGTCCCAAGTAGCGAAGGAAAACCCAGTGGGAAAAACATCCACCACAAGAGAACAAAAAATACTCTCTAATCTAAGAAAGATGCCAAAGATGGGTCCTGGCCATAGACTAGCCTGTAAAGGTACCCATGTACAAAGGGGAAATCTCTCGAAAGATGAAAAAGAGAGAAGATGAGGGAGATGAGATGGATGTGGAAGATGCCATGGATGGATCTGAACTCTACAACTCTAAGAAGTCTCCCAGAAGAATGTTGATGATGAGATCCTCTGCCTCTGGACTAAAGAAGAGCCATCTACACTGTACTATGTGTCTGCCCTTAGGAAGGATAGAAAAGATGTGTTGGAAATCTACCCACTCCACGAAGGAAACTGAAGGCAGTAGCATGAAGAACTCTGAGTCTGGTCCATGAAAGTGTGACATAGGTCTAGCAAGTGAGTGCAAAGGAGCCGAGGGTAATGTCATGAGTGTAGAACTGTCAGAGTATGAAGGGTGAACACCTGTAGAAAGGATTTCCAACTGATGTGAAGGTAATAAAACATCCCCCATGACAGAAAATGGATCCACAAACAAGGGTGGATTAATGAAAGTCTCCAGTAAAGTGGAAGTGGCAAGAGTCCCAGAAGGGGCACTCCCAACAACGAGATGATGAACTCCTCTGAAATACCTATAGATGGATGAAGAACCTGTAGTACATCACAAGTGTATTGTATAGGAGACTGCTCAATATCTGATGAGATGTGGGATGTGTCAATACTCTCTGGAATAGTGAGAGAAGGAGGAGAAGAGTCCTCTGTAGTACTCTCGACATCAAAACTGGGTGCACAATCCTTGTCATCAGAAGTAGAACCAAGCGAGTCTGTATCAGTGGAACTGTCATCACATGAAGAAATAGAGGAGACAATCAATCGAAACAAATGTGAAGAAAGAGTGGGGTCCAAAAATAATGAGTGAGTATGTCTCATATCCAAAGTATTTCCAACTAAATATCTAGCACTTTGCAAAGTTTTCCTAGCCAAAAGAGGACCAGGAGAATCAAGCTCAGAGTCAGAAGATTCTTCACTCGAGTGAGAAGGGACATAGTCCTCATCATCACTACTATCAGAATCGGAAGACTCAAAAGTCTGAGAGTCATGAAGAGGAGCACGCTCAACAACATCATCATCTGAGGAGTCAGAGTCTGAATCAGAGAGCTGAAGAACCTCAGTAGGTAGAGAAGTAGAAGTCAAATCAGAAGTAAAGTGGGAAAATGTGTACAACCGTGAATGGTGATCTGCCTTTCCCTCAGCCACTGTAGTGTCATTGTTAAGCTCATGAATAATCACCAAGTTAGGACCAAATTCCACTCACATTCCTTCACCAAGGTGAGTAATTTGGTAAACCGATAGGATATTGGTAGAGAGATCAGGAACACTCAACACTTGGTTGAATGTTCCCCCATCTATCTCTACCGATCCACTACCGGAAACCGACACTTTCGTGTTATCACCCAACATGATTTGGGACATATCACAAGGTTCGATGTTGGAGAACTCAACATGCAAAGAAGCCATGTGGTGTGAGGCACCGAATCTATAATCCATGTCAATGAAGGAGCAACTCGAGCTACGAGGGCCTTTCCTTTCTTCTTATCAGATTTAGAACCTTTTGCAGTGGAAGACTCAGCCTTCGAGCATTTTGTTTTATGGATTCAGGAACACTTATTTTATTCTTCTCAAGTAAATGAGATAAGTGATCAATTTGTTTCCTGAAAATAGTGTTGCTCATCGTGACCAGACTTCTTGCAATAGGAACACAAATACCTGTCTTTCTGTGCTCTAGGCTCAGAAGTCGAAGTGTTCATGTTAATTTTAGTTTTGGTCTTGGTTTCTTTCTTAGGTTGATCCTTTTTCTCTATCTCATTATCAGTCTTCTTTTCCTTACTAGTACTTGCTACAAGGGCATGTGACTTGGACTTGAGAGACCCCATTTGAATGAGTTTGTCCTATTCTCAAATGAGTTGGGACAAAAATAGTCAAAGGAGGGCATATTCCAATCCTTTCCCAAGGTAGATTTTGTAGTGTAAAAAGTTGACACAAAGACAGAATATTTAGGACCTAACTTAGAGAGAATCGACAAGATCAGTTGAGAATCTTTCTTCTCTACTTGAAATCCCTTTAAAAATGATCTAGTGTGGACAAACTTTGAGAAGAAATCTTGTAGGTTTTCAAAGTCACTAGGATTTAACCCTAGTAGTTCGTTTTCCAACTCATGCGCTCTCATGTCATCTAGTTGTCCAAACATCACATCCAACATTTTCCACACATGATTTAGGTGTTTCAGATGCCTTAATGTGGAAGAGAAAGTAAGGAGAAATGGACATGTAAAGAAGACCTAAAGCTTCATCACTATGGTTTAACCACTTAGATTTTTCAGGTTCGTCGTTTGGTTCAGTCTCAGTTCCCATGGTGATGTGGAATAACCCTTTACCCCTTAGTTTCATTATTATTTTTGATCTCCATTTGAAAAAGTTGAATGACATAAGCAAAGGAATTGAAAGTGCATCCATAGTGAGAGAGAGAGAGAGAGAAATGCAGAAAAGAAACACAACCACCCAGGACAATAACAACCCCCCTGCTTTCGGCACTTTATAGTTTAGTGCATTGATTACAATCGGGTCCGTGCATGTGGTTTGAAACACTTGGTAACTCGTCTTGTAATTAGCATAATAACACGCAAGAGAGGAGACCACAACAATGTTTCGTGGAGTGCAACAAAAGGACACCGTAAACAAGCACAAGCAAAAAAAAGAAAGGAGGTGAAAGCCAACCCTGGTGGTGAGAAAAAATGTCTCACGTCGTAAAAGGAAACCCCCTTGCTGCAGACTGTGGCGGACACGCTCACTAGTCGCAAGCAATAATAAGGGTGAAATACAAGGTTTTAAATGAACTCAAGGATGCTGCACACTTGAGCGCACGATTAGAGAAAAAAAAACGCCAATAACGCCTAAATTTTAGCATTTGGAAATGCCCAATTTTACTATTTTGAGAGCTATTGGAGTTTTTAAAAGACGATAAAAAAGGTTATGAAAGACGATTTTAATTTACTAATCGTAATAAATGAAGTTTAGAAATTAATAAACTAGACTTAATTAAATTAAATCTAATTAATTTCAATTAAAAAAACTAAGGAAAGTATTAGTGTAAAGAATCGATTAACACGATGAGATCCCTCTCCACCATCAGTTTGAGCTTTTGGTGTGATGGCAAGTCATGTAGCTCTGATACTAGGTAGTTAAGCGCACCGCCCTAGAGTAGTTCTGGGATGGGTGACCTCCCGGAAATTCCTAGTGTCACTTCCTCCTAATGTTGTTGGGCCTGATTGGGTGTATACCCGGCTCCATCGTGCGGGAGGGTATTGGTGTAGCAACTGATTAACACAATGAGATCCCTCTCCACCATCAGTTTGAGATTTTGGTGTGATGGAAAATCATGTAACTTTGATACCATGAAAAGAGTTTGCGAGAATCAAATCAAACGAGGCACCACAAAGTAGTTGCACTCTAACGGAATCATGATAGCTCCAACGATTGCAAGAAAGAATTGATCAGTAATGGAAGAATTTTCTCAACAAACAAATAAATCTTGCATAGAGGATAGACAACAAAGTTTCTTGGCATGTTAATAAATGTATAGAAAAATGGTACATATAGGGTGCTAAGTAACCCTAGTGCATGACACACATGAAACCCTAAACCTAACCCATGTGAGATGACCCTCCAATATGAGAGGAGGACACATAGGATAACTCATACTAACATGATCAACACGAGTATATTATAAATATTTCTTAATAGAATAAATCATTTCATAAACACATGTTCTGATGGACTAATATAAACATGAAATGATGTTTCCATTTTATTGAGGGGGTTTCTTTTGGCGATCTCCGACAAGTTTCTAAATCTAATTACAGAAATAAAATTTAATCTATTTACGAAATAAAATTTCAGGAAAATAAAAAACTTGAAAGAAAATTCTAATCTAGTTGCATGAAAATAAATTCTAAAGAAGCTATTGAATAAGAATCTCCTGTCACAAATCTTGTTAAGAGGTATTCTACTATCACTAGAATATTCTTTTAGAAAAATCTGAGTCTCCTAATAACACCATGGTCCCCTGGAAATGGTGCCAAAAATGACGGGTCATTGTATTACTAGTCATTTAACCAACTCATAGATAAGTTGGTGTCATTATAACCAAGGTGATGTCTAAAGTTGTATGCAAAAGGAGAAAGAAAATTTTTATTCAACAATAATTCCTAAGAAAACATACTGAAATTAAACATGTATAAAAAGGAAACACCCAACAACTAAATTACTGAAATAAATATACAAGTAAATAAATTATGCTAAGAAATAATAGAAAATCCTCCTCCTTAGGGAAGAGTGGATTTTTGCCATTCTCTTCCCTTCAGATTTGAAGCAACTACAATTAAATTTTAAAATTGCACCTGTATTGATTCAAAACTAATTTACAAAATATGCCCCCATTTCCAAGTATATGAAAGAGGTATTTATAGGCATCACTCTTAGTTTAATTAGTCTACACACCAAGAACTAACTACCTATTCTTGGGGGATTTATTAAAATCAATAAATCCTAAACAAACTTAACTACAACAATCCACTTATCATGGATAATATTTCTACAACTCATCCCTTTAATCTAGGAACACAAAGTGGGAGAGTACTTATTCAAAATTCCTAATACTATTCCACTATTTTCTCATCCTTGAAACATGGAGAGAAAATGGAGGAGTGCTAAGTCCATGACTTTGAATTCTTCTTGGAACACCACATGCATGCATGAATTTGGATTGCCACATGTTTAGATTTGTATTCTTGGTTGATGATGTGGAAGCAAAGAGTGGGTTGAATAGTTTGGTGCTCCTTTACATTACTTTGGAACAAACCAACAAAATTTCACTAGTTGGGTGTTTCGGTAGCTGCGTGAAGAATTTTTAAAGCTTAAATCTAGTAGCAATCTATGAATAGATGTGCCTTCCAAAGAGGCTGCATGAAGAATTTTGGTAGTACATGCAATCTATGAACTTGGAGTAGAGTTTCTTATGACATGTTTTCTACACACTATTACATTCCAACTTTAGAAGAAATATTAGGAAATAACATTATTATATTTTAAATATATTTCTAAACAAATGATAAAATAAATCCTATATTCTACCTTAAATATGCTATTTGTTATTAAAACTACATCTAAATTCACTTGAAAGCTTTATTTTAAGAGAGAGAATAAGAGTGCTATTTGGTGATATAATGAGACATATTTTGGTCTCATCACTATGTTAGGAGAACTTTATTTCTTTCTTGGACTTCAAGTAAGTCAACATGACAAAGGTATATTCATTTCTCAATCCAAATATGTCAAAGAAATGCTTAAGAAGTTTCAAATGGATGAATGTAGGCCTGTTGGCACACCTATGGTTACAGGATGCAAACTATGCAAGGAAGATGACACTCCTAAGGTAAATAAAATTGAATATAGATCCATGATTGGTAGCCTACTATATGCTACAACCTCTAGACTTGATATTGTTCAAGTAGTCAGTTTGGTTGGAAGGTTTCAAGAGGATCCTAGAGAATCACACCTACAAGCAATGAAAAGAATCCTTAGATATCTTAAGGGTACTATTGAGTATGGTTTATGGTATCCTAAGAGTGAAAATTTTTAATTGAAGGCTTATTCTGATGTTGATTGGGCAGGGAATATGGATGATAGGAAGAGTACTAGTGGTGGAGCATACTTTGTTGGAAAATGCCTTGTCTCATGGTCAAGTAAGAAGCAATCTCTTGTAGCCCTCTCAACATGTGAAGTTGAATATGTTGTTGTTGCTCACTATTTTTCACAAGTTATATGGATGAGACAAACCTTGGAGGATTATAAGGTAAAGAATGATGGACCTACATCCATATTGTGTGATAGTACTAGTGCAATTAGTGTCTCAAAGAATCTAGTTTTACATTCCAAGACAAAACACATTCCAATCAAGTATCATTACTTAAGATACCTTGTGAGAAAAGGGTGTATAAAGTTGGAGCATGTATCTACCAAGGAAGAAGTGGCTGACATTCTCACTAAACCACTTCCAAATCCTACATTTGAGTATATAAGGAGCTTGCTAGGAGTAATCTCAACTCCTAATAGACCTTAAATGGTCTATGGTATGTTCTAGGAGAGATAAATGTTTTATCATCTCCTTGAAAGGAAAAATTGTTTATCATTTGTAATACCTTCATGTGTGTGTGTGGTACATGGTTGTTGAGTCCTTAGCAATCATCTTAGCTTATTCTTGTAAGCTCTTGTTGGTTAATTGTGATGTTCTCTCGTGATGATGGCATGAGGAGCATTAATCGAGTTCTCTTGGTCTGTATTGTAAGGATTCTTGGTTTGGTTTTTTTCCATGGTATCTCAATATGTTATATTGTCTTTTATCCAAGTAATTTGATGTGTATTTATGTAACTCGAGCTTTTGAAGTATGAAGAAGTTGTCCATATATTTCTATGTTTCCTCATTATGTATCCATGTCATATCTAAGGTCTTATTTGTGTTGTAAGAGCTCTATTCTAGTTTTTGTGATTTTATGAGGTATCTATTATATGTTCTAAGGCTCAATCATGTGTATGCTAGTTGGAGTAGGTATGTGTAGCTATAATTAGTCTCTATGAGTCTCTGAGCACTCATTTTCTCTATGATGTTTATTTTGTCATCATGAGTGCCTAGTTTGTGTCATGTTCTTAGGATTATGGGTTCCATGTCATGAGTGTCCTAAGTGGTGTCTAGACTTATATGTGTCATTAAATAACATCTACAAGTGATCAAGTTCCAACTTGATCAATACTTGTGGTGTAAAGGGATCACATTGACTAAAGTTGTTCAAAATCGTGGATTTTACTAGCAAGATGGAGTACTACGGGTATGAGACATGAATGTTCATGATTGATAATTATTTTACAAGGTGTTATTTATGCTTGAAAATTATGTTGCAAGGATTTTTCCTAATTTGGAGGATATTTAAGAGAAATGTATCAAAATTACTACCTCATTGTCCTTGACTTGGTTCACCTCGCACTCCTTGAAGCGGTATTCATGGAAACTTGATTTTTGGTCTGAAACATTGTAATAATCATATAGATATGTGGGGCTAAAGGATGAAATTAATTTGAGGTCTCAAGTATGTGTACTTTCTCGCTTATGCTTTATAGAGTTGAAGGAATTAGTTATTAGTGCACATGAAGACGGTTTGTCTTAAAACCCTAACTCCAAGATATTTCAAAGGATAATAAGGAATTCTAATGGTTTCATAAAGTGTAAGGAAGGATTTTTATGGTACTCACAATGCTCTACTTGTCTCGGACTTGGTATAAGGAAAATTTGATCTTGTTGCAAGCTAAAAGTGATTTTTACACTTTAATGGTAGAGATGAAGCGTTATCATGTATGTTTGAGGGTTTCTTATCATTCCTTTCCTTGTTCATTTCTACGAGTTTTCTTAGAAGTGCTTCAAGATAGTTGGGATTAAGTGTATTGATTATCTCAGCTCCTAAAGTGCTTGAGAGGGTCCCCTAGCACACCATGAAGGGAAATGTTGACTTACATGTATCTCAATGATCTAGAAGAGGAAAAGTGCATGGTTACAAAGGCATGATTTATTTTTCTAAGGCCCATGTTTAGTTGGAAAAAGGCATGACTTAGTCATTCATCTATGTTTGCAATGAAATGGTGATGGAGAAGCCCTAGTTGGAGGTCAAGATAAGAAGAACTTGGTTCTTGCTCAAATTTATCTTCTACAGGTATGTAGCTTATGTTTGTGCATGGGAAAAGGGTGATGAAGAATGTATGATGTTTTTCCATTCCTTGTATGAGTTCTACATGATGTACTTATATAGAGAAGGGTGTATAAGAGATTAATTGATCGTGTTTTAGGCCAAAAAGATGGTTTTTACTCTTCATGACATGACCGAGATAGTGTTGCAGTAATTATGAGACAAGGGATGACTAATAAAAGGTTGCATAGTTTCTTTAAGAAAAGGGAACTACCCTAGTGACTCTTCATGAGATTGTGAAACGATCTATAGACCTATTATCCAATTTTTCACATAGGACAAAATTAGACAACGGGGTCCTATTACAAATAAATTTTGACATTGGTCCTAGAGACTCACTTACAGGTCATCACAGAGATAACATGATTAAAATAATTAATAAATTGATAAGGAGCTCACATATACCAACTCTGTCTCAAATTAGCGCTAGCTCATGGAGGTACTTGGTTGTAAAAAGTCAAGTGAGTGAACGTGAACTTGAAAAAAGAAAGGTAAGTTGGGGAGTTTCAGACCTTTTTTATGGCTTGTGGACCATGTTAACTTCGAGCCAACATAATATGGGGCACAATGTGAAGACCATAGTAGCTCAAGGTTGGATCCCAACTCAACGGGTCGAGTCAAGCCAAACATTAGAAGGATCTCACCAAGTCACATAAAAAGGGAGGAATATTAATCATGGCCGAGCTTGGACCTATCTAAGTCCACAATGAAGGGATACGATTCATAGCTCAAAATGTTGTGAAAAGATTGAGATACAACCGAGATGAGCTTAGGAGGTGGAAAATTCACTAGATGACTACTACAAGACAATAGCCAAGTGTGAGGTTTGGAGGATGATGGTTGGCTCATTGAGGTAGAGGAAGGATGAGCTTGACTCAGTTTAATTCAACGTGGGGAGATCAATGCTTCCTCGTTGGAACATGAACTTGGATTATAGGGCTCGACAGAGATAATAACATAAATGACCAAGCTCAGTCTTGAGAAGATAACCCATAAAGAGAAAGCATGGTAAGTTTGCGGTGAGTCATAGTGAAAGGAACAAGTCAATCACCATGCATAGAGGCCGAGTTGTATCGAGTCGAGCTGACAACTAGAATGGTGGAGGAAATTAGTTCAAACGTGAGAATCCCAAGCATAAGTAAGGAACTCCTTAGGAGGATGATGGTTCCAAACTCAATATGTTGATGTAGGCTACAAAGGTTGACTCCATGAGTTTGATTTCATGAGGTATTACATGAGAAAAGATCTCGCTCGGAGATGGATGATGAAAGAAGAGATATTGATGGGAAATTGGTAGCTCGGTGGAGAAACTTCCCCCTCTTGCCAAGTGGGGATGTTAGCATGGTATGCCACGATGACAAGATACTTTGCAGGTTCCCAAGGCTACATTGCCAAGTGGGAGTTTTGGGGTCAATGAGATATGACAAGCCCAACATAGGTAGAAGAGATGTATAAATCCCACACTAAGGCATGAATAGGGGAACTCAGGGAATCCATTCCTAGGTGGCAACAACATGATGGTGAGCCAAGGTGTTTTCCCACACATGTAGATTCATGCAAAATATAGCCAAGTAGAATATTAACGGTGGAAAGCCAAGGAATTCTACAAATGAAAAGTGTGCCAATAAGAAGCCCAAGTCTATGGCCAAGATTCAGGGAAGTTACCGAGTTGTCCATAGGGTTGACAGGATGGTTGGTAGTGCAAGCAAGTCATGGGGGAACCACCATTTTCAGGGGAGCTAATACTGGGTTGTGAAATGACATAGTCGGGCTTGAATGGTCCGGGATTTAATCCACAATGTGCAAAGCACCCACCACCGAGTTATGGATATTTGGCTCAACATTGGGTAAATGTGATTCGGTGAAGAACACGAGTTCACCAAGTGAACTATTACAGGAAAATGGACCCAGGTCAGTTTTGAGGCCATATCCCAGGAATGAACGAGAACTTATCATTTTTCATTGATCATGGTAACTCAAATATGGAAGCTCAGTGAGCCTCAGGGTAGAACCAGGGCAGATTTGGTTTGATGTAGTAGAACAAGAGATATCTCAATGTAACAATGCATGGCGAGCTTGAGTGGATTGATTTGTATAAGAGTGTTTGACTTAGTGCAGGTCAAGCTCGGTAAGAGTGCAGTCACCGAGTTGAGTTAAGAAAACCCATGCTATCCAATACATATAAAACCCGTCTCAATGTACTTTCGGAGAAATCGATATAAAAGACTAGGTCAAAACATGTGTGTAGCACGTAGGAGACTAAGTTTTATCAGATCAAACGAAATACACTTATGTTACTAGAAAAAATATATTGGAAGATTAAAAAAGTAGAATTTATCACAGGCTCACCGTAAAATAATAATGTCGTAGGGAGCTCACTCGTTAAGCCAAGTCACGATGTGACCAAGCTATGGATATGAACTACCTTGACTGAGTTGTAGGACTCAACATATGTGGAGGTTGTAAAATCAAGCCATGTAATGCAAAGAAACAGAGAAGGGCCGATTGGGTGAGGCATGGTAAGATATCTCAGCCAAAGCGAGTGGTATGAGGAGTTGAAAATATAAACCCAATGAGTAGAGTTAGATATTGGATCGATGCATTGCTAGGGATGAGCTGAGATGAAGCCAATTTGATTGATAGTGAGGTTGTGGTGGAGTTTGGTAAATACATGAAGGAGAGATCATGCCAAATATTTCAATAGCTAGGTCAAATGAGTTGATATTGGTGAGTGATGAGCTCGCAAAACTCGGGGATCTATGGAATCGACAAGGTGGGCACCAATGCAAGCCAATATGACATGGATGTATAACTCACCAATTTGTGTGAACAAGCTCGAATCTCCAAGTTGAGCCATGCAATGAGAGAGAGCTCTTCAAAATGAGCCAGCCAAGAGTGGGTTGAGACCGAGTAAATTCAAGGAGATCAAGCTCAGTTTTGCATAACTCTGAGCAATATTGTAAGCACACATGATGTAGAGGAGTACGAGCTCATGGTAGAATAGGAGCTCAATGTGGATCAAGCTTGGCTCCGATGGTGATAAATTTTGTTGGGATGGCGTAGCTCAGTGATAGCTTGGTACAAGTTCTAACAGAGGTAACACTCAATGAAACAGAGGACCAACTTAGCTTGGCACTTACATAGAACATCTCGGTCGATAGGAGAGCTCATCGAGTCAGTGAGAATGATGCATTCAATGTAGAAATAAAGAAGTTTGGAGCTCGACATCAGGATGTGGATGAAATCTTGATATCAAGCACAACGAACACAAACTTGGTATGAGGACATGGGACTTGATGGATCCATGATGCAACAAGCTCTATGATCACTTTGATGAAGATTTCATGATGTAGACAGTTCGAGAGGAGCGATCGAAGAATAATCAATGGTGGGAGCACAAAGTGTTAAAATGTTTTGATGATTCTGAGCTCACATGGTGAGCGAGTTAGACTAGGAAGAGAACGAGTTACTAGGTGAGGAGACATGGACAAGAGTGTTAGGAAAACACGAATGTGACACGGCTCATGTGAAGTGATAAAGGCTCAACTCGGTGAGCTGAGTTAAGACCAAGCTTGGGTTGCATGTTAGGTTTGGAATGTCGCAGTGGAGAAAGCATAAGCATCGACCCGTGTTTGAGCTATGAGCTAGGAAGTGGGATTATAGCCCAAATTCATGCTCATATATAGATGAAAAGAGTGTGAAGTTTTCACAAAGGATTCGACCGACCGAGTTGAACCATTCACCAAGAGAGTTTACATACGGGACGAGCTCGTGGGGAGTAAAATACCAAGCCATCTCGTAGGCTCAAAGCATGGCCTCGACGGGAGGATTCGTGGGGCTTAGTAGGAAGATCTCGTAGTAGAGAGCTCACACACTAGCCAAGATAGACATGGAGAGTAGTCCGAGTTAGCATAACTCGGTCAATGTGATGAAAGGAGCTCGAGCCCAACTTGGTGAGTTGGCTCGGCAAGCCAACCACCGAGTTGGTTCTTTTGACTCCTTCACATGGACCCCTTCCTCCTTAGTGCAACAACGTAATAACTATAATTTAATTAAATTAATATTTTTATTTAAATATTTTAATAATAATATTTATTATTATTATTTAAATATTTTATTTAAATATTCTTTTAATTAATTAAGGAGAACTAGGTCAACTAGGAATTAATGGCACATGATGGAAGCTTCTTAAAGTGGTTCAACCAACTATAATAAATATATCATGTGCCTTCAATTTAGGAATGTAATTATGACTTTTCCTCTTCTCTCTCACATATTCTTCTATAAATGTAAGTTGGAAGCTCATTCCAAAGGGGTTCCAATAGGTTAGATAGGTTGGAAAGTTAGACATCTTAGGAAAGTGTAATTTTTCAAGAGTCCTCTCTCTCTAAGTTGTCCTTGTATGTTGAGGGAACTTTCAAGCCTCCTTTTCAAGACTGTAATGGAAACCATTTCCTCTTCTAAATGTATGATGCATTGTGCACGTTATTGAAGTAATAAAAGTGTGTGTTTTGTGACTAATCTCAATCCTTTCATCCTTCTATACTTATTTTTGCCTTTTCTCATGCTTGCAGTACACTGTGTAAGATCATGTTTCTATTGCAGGTTCTTGGAGCTCTGTGCTTATCAAGTGGTGGAGTATTACATGCAGTTGAGTTGTGGTGCCCATTCACCCTTCTCAAGTTCATCCTTCTTCACTAGAAGATTGATAGATTGTTGTGTCTAATTGAGTTTAACAAAGGGAATGTATGTTTCTTAGTTTGTGGTATTTTATACCCTCTCTAAGTTACAGTAGGTGAAGTTGACTTGTGGTGCACACACCCTCTTCAAATTAACCCTTCTTGAGTTTGGAAACACCCTTTATTTGGTGCATCACCATCCCTAGTATATTTTCATTTCTGCAAATATCTTTCCCTAAAACCCATGAAATGTTAGCATAGGATTAGATAACCATTTTATTACACTAGGAGTAGTACAACACTTAGTTTAGGAAGAGGAATCCAACCTTCTTTGGAGGTTCACCTCGAGCCCAAGTCCCATAGCTTGAGAGGTGATCCCATGTGTCCCAATCACAATGAACATCTTGTTCACATTCTGGCCATTCAAAGGGTGTAGTGATTTGGTGACAACAAGACCTTTCAAGGTGAGAAAGTGGTATTTCCTCCTTGTAGATTCTTACATAGGTATGCTTTGGCTTATCTCGATTGTATATGACTAAAGAAGATCTGTATAAGTTTCTTAGACCTTGACACATGTGAAAATGTAAATTCAAGGCTTGGAAGCAAATCTAGCTACTCAATTTTGTGCTTGTGAAGTAAATATAGAAGTCTTAAGGCTAGGGAGCATTTTTTTATGAGTTCAAGATTTTTTAATTTGTAGGATGATGTCAACGTGGTCCTAATTTGCTCTAAAATTACATTATTGTCTCATGGCACCGCCCTTAAGTGTGAAAGTATGAAGAAGCCTTGATATGCATGTTTTTGGCCTAGAAATGGTGGATTCTTGTCTAGAATGTTTGTGTAATAATGAAGTATGACCCTTTATGACATTGTTGGCATGGATTAGAGGTAGTATGGTACAATCATCTATTGTTACAATGCTCTTGAGTAGTTCAAAACAAGGTTCAAGGTGAAAAATGCCAAGTTTGCATGCCTAAAAGACTGGATATGATGTGCTATCTCCTAACAAGGTATGATATTGTTTATTTCATGCTTGACTCATGTTTTTCTAGATGTTAGAAGTGCCTATTCCATGGATAGTATGTTGTTTACATGCTTGAAATGAAGCCAAGAACTAATTTTGTGCACAAATAAATAATTTGAGCTTGTTTGAAACCTTTGGTTGATGTTTATAATAAAATATGGAAGGTATGAAGCTGAATATGGTGAAGAAGGTGAGCTACAGGTATGCCTTTTTCATTAATGTAAAAAGGGGGATAAGTTCAGGGTGTTTTACATCAATGAAAAAGGGAGAGATTGTTGACATGGTGTCCTCGTAGGTGATGTCATTGATACAAAACCACATTAATGACAAATTAGATGTTGTAGCATGATGACATGATGTTTTCTAAGGTGCTAACATGATGTTTCAAATGTTTATCAATTATTCCACTAGGATTCAATGATGCATGATTACTCTTAGAAGCCTATAGAGGTGCCTATGTTGTGTTGCTTGGTAGTGTGAGATTTTTGATTGCTTAGGAAGCATTTTGGCATGATGAATAGCATGATTTGAGGGTTATTGAGCACTCAAAATAGTGGAATAGTGTAGGTATAGGTGATTCTCCATGTTACAGGTGCTCATTGGGAGTAGGTATGCTTGCTTGGAGGTGTGATAGAGTGTATTGGAGCCATTTGAGCTCATGGATGCATGATATCAGGTGTATCATGGAATATGAGGTATTTTTGGGTCATTTGCAGAGGTTTTATGTTGAATTATTGCATTATTTCAGTTGGCACTAGTTGTTACTATGAAGATCTAACATGTAAGCATAGGTAAGGGTAAGTGCAACAAGTTGGGGGATAATTAAGTGGACATCAAATCCTGAATTTTACATCAAAAACAACAAAACATCAAATTTAGTCTTCATGGACTTGAACCATGCCAAAAAGTCAAAAATATGTCATAAAAATGGTACCATCGCGTAGGGGAGACTATTAGATTTGTAGAAATATTGATTTTAAAGTGAATAAAATAGGATAAATATCATTTTATAATTTTTTACTAATAGTAGGTCTTTAAGACACTTTTTCCCGTGAATGTTTATGTCTACGTTTAAGACTGAAAATTTTGTTTCACTTGTCAAAATGTGATAAAAATTATACCATCCCAACCATGGTGAAATTATATACATTTTCAATTTTTTTTTAATTTAATTTCAATATTTTTCATGAAGTTATGGCTGGAAAACAAAAAGTCTTCTATTTTCTTTATGTTTTCAGACCACTTTCACGGAAAAAATCATAAAAAATAAAATATTTCTAAAAAAATACTAAATAAAATGTATCCCAAGATAGATAGCGACATCTAACTCTGCACCAAATGAAAAAAAAATATATCAATTTTTGGTCATCCAAATTGCATGGGCAAACGGACTACAATCTTATAGGCATTTAAAAAAACCAAGTCATTGAATTTTGAGTGTTTAATATAGCTAAACTTGTCCATTTTTTTAAAAAATTAGTAGTTTAGAAACTAGATTCGAATGCTACGATTCATATTAATATAATTTTTATAATTTTTAGTGTATGCATTGCTAATAATCCCTACAAGTTGATATTATGTTGTTATTTGCAATATGACGTCCACTTATGACCCCTTTTTGTCCCCCAACTTGCTGCACTTACCCGTAAGTCTTAATTATTGGAGATATTGGGACATGAAATTAAAATTATTTTGATTTGATATATTATAGGGATGAGGGATTATTCTCTCAAAAAATTTCAGATGATTAGTATTTTTCTAGTTATGACTGATTTTGTGAGACAAGGTGAAAAACAATGCAAAATCTAGCTCAAAGTGTAACTTCATATGCTCGTTGTGAATGATGTGATTTACATGGGACCTTATGGATTTTAGGGATGATTATAATATGATTTTATAAATTTTCAAAAAAATAATCATTTGTTTGATCATCATGTTTTTATGAATGAATGTTAAGAAGGCAAAGAGGTCTAAAACCCTAGTTAAACCCTAACTAGGAGCAATTGATAGAAAGTGAAGTGTTGTGACCCATTTTTGATTGATTCATAAAAATTTATGATTTTATGTTGTAGAGTACTCTTTAGTATTTCCATAAATGTATGGTTGAGGTCATGGTGATATGTGGGCCCCACCTAAAAATAGTAGTTTCGGAGAAGGTTTTAGGACAAGATGGTCCAAAGGAGTAGCATAAAAATTGATTGTGCATGATTATTGGGAGTTTTTATTTATTTAAATGGAGGTTTCAATAAATTTACATGTAATTTCATGATTTTTTGAGGTCCAAATAGGTTGACTGGTCAAAGGGTAGTTTTGGGGTCTCAAAATAGCGGGATCCAAAAATTGGTCATAACTTGAGATACAAGTGGAATTTTAAGGTGATTCAAGTTGTGTTGGAAATTATATTAAGATATATTTCCATTTATATATGGATTATCTCATTATGAGTGAATTGACATGGTTCACATGACATTATTTCAGCAAGAAGGTTTTTGGAAGTTCAAGACATGATCTATTTTGGTGCAAGTTTGATGTTGTTTGAAGCATGATATGGATTGGGTGATGATAATTATCAATTGGAGATTTAATAGGGATTAATTTATCATCCAATGAATCCATTTTAATATCTTTAATGCATGTATAATTGATTTTATGAGCTAACCTTTGGAAACAACATTTTTGGTAGGTTGATCTAGTGAAGGAAAATGTTGTTGTGGTTTGAAGTGAAGGATGTTTAATGAATTATAAATTTATTAGAAGTGTTATAATTTTTTTCCATTTATGTTGAGTGGTCACATGATATGTTTTGGTTCAGTAAAAGTGATTTGGTGATCAAATGAAGTTTCCAGGGCATGAAACAAGCTGTTTAGAAGTTTGTAAAGGGAACTGGGCCCAATAAATGAAATAATCTGATTGGTTGGTTAAATGTGAGACCATATTTGAATGTTTCATTTTTTATTACTCATATGTAAAGGTTTTTGGTCATGAAATTTTTATTTTTGATATAAGGTCATTTTTACGAATGTGCCCATGGGTTTTTTTAAGCCAATTTTTGAAAAATGTATTGGGGTTTTATCTAGGAAGAACTATATGGGTCAAATTTAACTATTGTAATTAAAATTTATGAATTTTATAGAGGTGTTTGGGTTGAATTCATCAAGGGGGACTGACCTCTTGAGGTTAGAAAGGTGGAGAAGCATATAAAAGCATGTTTTTGGTGCTTTTGTAAACTAGTGAAGTGTGTGCAAGGTGGAACAACCTAGGTGGATGTTATTTACAGGTTTTGGAGCATGAATTGAGGATGATTCAATTTTTTTCAAGTTTATAAAAATTAGATAACATGAGAGCAATGGTTTGATGATTTTTAGAGTGATTGAAGAGTTTGTTTTGTGAAGATTGATCACCTAGGGTTTGAGTGAAGAAGTGCGAGCTGAATATTAGATCTCCATAATTTGTGGTAGACATAAATCATAGATTTACATATAATAAGGTGTTTTAGTGGGTGTCCGATCATTTTGGGGGTTGTATCCTCCTTGTGGAGTTGGTGCTTCAAAAAATTAGGGGTTGGTGCTCCTTGTAGGGTTAGTGCTCTACTAAACTAGGGGTTGGTGTTCCTTGTGGGGTTGGTGCCTCACTAAATTCAGAAACATATCAATATAAGAAAGTGTTTCAAAGGGGTTTTTTCCCTTGAGGTTTTCTTACTTATATCTTGTGTTCTTATGGTGTTCCCTTTCTTTCATGGTTATATGCTTTGATAATGGTTTATGGTGTGCACACTCTTTAAGTTGAATAAGTGGTTATTGTGATTGAATGCTTATGGTATTTTGAGTTTCAGATTTGAGGTTTAATTTGAAATTTAATAAGTAATTATTCACCCCCTCTCTATCCATTGTGCTTCTAAAATTCTTTCTTTCCAAAGATTATCACAATTTTTGGTTAGTGTATGTCCAAGAATCTTGTTGAAAGCTTCAAAGAGCACCATTGACTGTGGGTAATAGGGTGTAGTATTATGGTGTGCCACCATAAAAACTACTAATAAAATCCTGATTGTCTCATTTAAGAAATGAGTTCCCCTATCACTTATTAGACTCAATGGACATTCATACCTGCTAATAATGTTTTCCCATAAAAATCATGCTTTTGTAGTGGTTATAGAATCCTTTGTAGGTGTTACTTTTTCCCACCTTGTAAGATAGTATGTATAAGTTATAATATAGCGTGTTCCAAGACTATGCATGGGTGGGGAAATAATACTTATAAATTCAATCGCCCATTTCTCAAAAGGTTCAACACTTGCAATAGGCCTCAAAGGAATCTCATCTCTAGTTCTAAGCTTCCCAAGGCACTGAAAATGGTCACACACCTTGACATATTCTTTAGTATCCTTGTACAAAGTTTCCCACCAAAATCCAGCCATCATAATCTTACACACGGTGGCATCCCAACATAATGACCTCCTACAATTCCACCATGATCTTATTCCATAATAATCTCACACTCATGCTCCAAAACACACCGATGCAAAACTTCATCACAGCCTACTAGCTTATGCAAATATCCACCTATCAATTGGTAATGTTCCACGTGTATTGCAAGTTGTTTCTTATTTAATATCCTCATTCCCTTAGGCGTATGTCTAGTGGAAAAATACTCGCAATGTCTTCTAGTTATGTGGGCACACAATTTAACTCGAAAAGTTGTGCGTCGCATTGTGTCCTCAATGCTCTATGCTTCCTTGCGCGAATTAATTTATGAAAAGGTTAGGCCCTGAATTTATTTTCCTTGGTTTTACAACAACTGTAAACTTAAACTCCTAAAATAGTAGTATCAACTAAAATTTTCCCTTGCAAAAGATGCTTGTTGAAAAATACTTAAGTGTCATGTGATTTGTAAAGAAGATAAATAGTGTTGTTAATAAGTATTGTCTGAACTTGTATAGTGTGTAAATCATGGAAAAATCCTCGCGCTTAGTAGTTGTATAATTTTTTTCCACAGGTGTCAACTTCCTACTTGTAAAACAAATAGGGTGGTCCACAATTCCTTCTCCTGGTTGTGCTGATTTCCATCCTAGAAGCATCAACATGAACATGAAAGGGTTTGTCCCATGAAGGAAAGTGCAAAATAGGTGTAATAGTAAGCCTTTCCTTCAATGTTTAAAATTCTTGTTGTTGTGCATCATACAAATATAACTTTCCTTTATCTTCTAGAAGTTACTCCGGGGGAACAAAAATATTTGCATAGCCTTTGATGAATTTATTGTAATACCCCATATGCCCCAAAAATTTGTGCACTTCACTCGATTGTTCAAATAATATAATATCATAATGATCTTGGCTGGGTCCACCAACAACCCTTCTTTACAAATAATATGCCCCAACAAAGTGCCAAAAGGTGTTACAAAGATGCACTTCTTAATATTAAGAGAGATGCTCAACTTCCTACACCTCTCAAACATGAGCCTTAAATTCTCACAATGGTCCTTAACTAAGCCATAAACTGTCCAATCATCCAAATACACCTATAAGAATTTATGAATGAAATCCTAAAAATCCTACAAAACAATACGTGAGAACATCGCTAGCGCATTCTTCACCCAAAGGGAATTATCATGTATGAAAAACTTCCCCACTCGGTGGTGAAATTTTTCTTTTCTTAATCTTCTTTTACTATGCGCACTTGATGATATCCTGAAAACCCATTTGTAAAAGAGTAGATCCCATGCCTTACAACTCCTTTGTGGATATCCTCTGTAAATGATGTAGTGAAAGGATCAATAACACATGAAAAATTTATCTCTCTAGTAGTCCAAAAATATCCTTATCCTCCCATCCTTTTTAATGTTGATGACCATGGGGCTAACCCATTCGATTCCTCAATAGGATCAATTATACTAGATTTGAGCATCTTGTCAATTTATTCCTTTACCTTGACACACAAATTAGGATTCATCTTGTATGGCCTCTTCCTAATTGGGTGTGCACCTTCTTTAAGTTTGATTCTCATCTCACCTAAAGAAGGTTGTACTCCTTCGAAAGTCACACAGAGTTCAATAATATTTTCCACTTCCTGCTCCGACTAGTAATCACCAATAATGACCTCTTTAGGCTCTACATATGTTCTAATGTTAACCTTCTTTGTTTTCATAGGCTCATGATACATGCACACCTTTTCATCTATTGTGTCCATCACCTCGCATGTACCTTTAGTGTGGTTAACATCCAGGTTATTATCCTCATCATTTATCATGCATACTAGTTTACCCTTTTCTTTCGTTTTCCAAGTGCGAGACCATCTCTTCTTGCTCGTATCATCAAGGTCAAGGCACACCTCTAAATCTAGTTCTCTAAACATATTTAACAAGATTTCCTCATCCTTTGCACTATCTCCCAAAGTAAGGTGCTTCATAATATGCAATGCTTCATTGACCAGAGGCTTAGTAGAAAAATAATCAAAAGTATGGATCATACTTGAGGTCATCTCTTGCAATTAATTATTTCCCGTGTCAACTCTGCATGAACATACCATGCACACACACAACCACTTAAAGTGGAGTAGAACTTATGCACCTAGAGTGATGGTGGCAAGGCCTCCTGCCCCTCCGTCTAAAGTCTCTCACAATTATAAATGTGATGCAAGGTAGGGGACTTCCCATGGAATTCACATATATGAGAAGGTACATTACTCCTTAGGAACCTAGTAGAAAAGTAAATTCTCACTTATTGTTATTATAATAGGTTGTCTCTCTCTGTTTCCCACCAAAGACATGGTTGTTTTGCATAAAGTAAATATTAACATATTTTTCATATCTCCTTCATTATTCTACTGGGCTTCCATGGCACATAGAAACACATTAGGGTTCCCTTTACTAGTATAATCGAGGTACCGGTTATAACTCAAACTCCTAACCATACATGATCCGATCATGTGAGTAATTATGTTTTTGATCTCTCACCCAAATCCTTCATATGTTCCATGCACCTAATTATCACAAGAAATAGTTGCGGATTATCACTAACAGATCGAGCATCATCCTATTTTATCATGCCTTCATTAGATGGCTCAGTTACCTTAGGTTCTCTGATTGTGCATGCATATATCTTTTTCAGTCTTCTTCACTCAAAGGCTTAATATATGAAGTATCCTTTGCATCTCACAAAGATATTTTTATCCAAATAGATCTCCCAACAATTTAGGTAACTTACATACACATTCTGGCTCTAAGTTATTCATTGCAATATTGCGTGTGCTCAAGATCACTTAGCACATTCCCTTGGTCATAGTTCCCCTGCGTGATACTTTTCTTTCTCTCCTTCCACCTCTCCCTTGTGCCCATCTTCCGTGCATTCACCTTCTTCCTAGTCATATTCTTCCCTTCCCGTGTGCCTCACACTTTCTTCAATCAGATAAGTCCTTGGCCTCCTACGCACCATGCCCATTACTTTATAATAGTTGCGCCTTGACTCTGCATTATTTACTCACCATTTTTCTTAATTTTCCCGGGCGCATCCTTATGCGCCTTTCCTTCCGACTTTCCTCCGTGCATTGTGTGTGCCCCTTTGCACCTTCCTCTATTTTCTCTATGCACCCTTCCCTCACACCCTTTTGTGTTAGATCATCTTTTGACATGCTTAAGTGTGTCACGTGCAACCAGTCAAAGTGCACCAATAGGGTGCCAAATCCTTGTAATAAATCAATGATTGACACATGGTAGAAATGACAAGTATTCACACAATTGGCCATCATTTCAGCCAATCCGCACGTGCCATGTGTTTTTGCGTGCACCGATGACTCTGACATCTTCTAACAGCCATATCTTTTGCTACAAATCTTAGATCGGTGTGCGAATGGACTTGTTATAGAGCTTCGACATCGTCTATAGTGACAGGTTCAAATTCAAATTTTGCAGATCTGGTAGGTAAGAAATGGGAAAACATATTTCTGAGCATTAATGAGTAGATCTGATTACTCCAACCACCCGATTTGATATGATCTACCCTATCCATAGATCTCCATGTGGATTTATAGGCATTAAATGCTTCTTTTTAGTGGTTTTGTATAAAATTTGGATTTTCCCTCCTTCCCTTCTTCCTCCACGAATTCATCTATAAATGTAAGAGCAAGGCTCATTTGTTATGTTGGACACTCTGGATCCTTACACATTTTTCTAAGGACTCCATATTTTCTGTATTTTGAGTTGCAGACCTCTATGTTTGGATCTTGCATGTGGATATCGTCCTCCTTCATCATCAGAATAGCTCAGGCATTTCTCGGAAGTAATCAAAGCATCATTTTGTGACTATTCTCTATCCTAATGTGTTTTAATTCCTCCTTCTTACCTTTCTTTTACATTGTATGTTGGTTGTGCTATTTCAGTCCCTTGCAGTTCCATATCTAGTTGTGTTCCATGAAAATGATTTGGTGAATACATGTTTTACTGTGTTACTCATGCATAGCCTCCTTTCACGCATTTCCCTTCATCTCACTCAGAATATATAGTGTTCATCCCTCTTTTATGGTGCTATCACCTTTTAGTGTAGTTTCCTTTCACGATTATCCTTCTATCCCTAGTCCCTTGGCATTATTATATTAGTTTTCCCTTCCAACACTAGGAGTAGTAGCAGTAGTAGAAATAAATAGAGGAACCGACCTTCTCTCGGAGATCTCGTCCCAAGCTCGCAAGGTTCCATAACTTGGGATTGGTTCCATTGTGGTCTCAAACACCTCATCCCTTATGAGATCCGAGATGTGGGTGCACATTTAAGAAACCAACAAGTATACCACAACAATAAAATTCACTCTTAACGTGGGTGAATAACCTCTCAATTGCTTAAACCCTCTCGCTTTAGGGAACCAATGTTGGTTCCTCTGTACATATTGAGGAGCTTGACCAAGTCACGCAAACATATCCTCACAAACAATCAAGTTCAAACAACATGAATTTCACTGTGAAGAAAGTTCATCTCCTCGTATTGTTTCGACAACCCATTAGCATGCAATCGGACTCAACTCCCGCATCTAGATGAGGAGTATTTAGCATGATATGCTAGGAGTGAACAACACTTCTAAAACATGAACTAAGATTTTGATAGGTTGTAAGGACAAGGTGATGTCCTGCTCCAAAACAATAACGCTACCCCTCCACCAACCGAAAATACTACCAATGAGGGGTGGCAACATAGTGAACAATTCATAGCAGGATACCATACTCCTCAACAACCTCGAGGGTTCAACAAAAGTACCTAAGCAAAGCACCACCCCATCAACGGGTGATGTCATCTCAGCTTTGGTAGAAAAATTCAAGGAGCTATAGCTTGCCCAAAATACTTAGAATTCATATGCGCAGGTAAACACAAACTTCTCCCTACCCATAAAATTATGGACAAATACCTACTGCACAAAATCCTCCAGTTTATATGAATACTCAAAACCCTAGAGATCTACTTATGGGGACGGGAACCTTGGGTATGCCCCCTAATGCCACGTATGGATATCTGCAATAGGCACCGATTAGAAGTGCATTCTCAAATGCCATACCAGCCTAGAAATGCAATGTTCCCTGGCTTCGTGCCTTCGATTCCATATCAAGGTAATCAACCCCCTATGTACACATGTATTCTAAATCTCTACAGGGGGACATGTACACCTACCCGAGTCTGTATGGACAACC
This sequence comes from Taxus wallichiana var. yunnanensis, assembly GCA_018340775.1. Taxonomy (NCBI): domain Eukaryota; kingdom Viridiplantae; phylum Streptophyta; class Pinopsida; order Cupressales; family Taxaceae; genus Taxus; species Taxus wallichiana. The sequence continues at coordinate 2,895,217 of CM031235.1, forward strand.
GTAGGGGATTCCATACACCCCAAAAATGTCTATGCTATCCCATTTCAATAACTAATGCAACCTCCACCTCCCCAACAAGGATCTTTAATGGTGGAAACATACGCAATGGGGACCTATTCTAAATATCTCAAGGAGCCCTTGGAATTCTCCATTCAGACGTTATGCTCTTGATACCCATTTCTGATCTTATGAAATTCAAAGGGGAGGGTGATCCTAATGCCCATATCAAGGCTTACACAATGGCCATTCGAGAGTTTCTCCCATGGGACACAAAGTTGCAAAAATTTTCGTAAGACACAAGAAGGTATTGCTATCGACTGGTACTATAGGATATAAAAGGATTCAATACATCCATTCAAGAAAAT